>NJDD01005707.1:56696-83287 GCA_002245505.1 Calephelis nemesis
CCGCCTTACCCGTTCCTGCCGCCATATCGTCAGTGCTTGCCGTTAACGTGTTCCGGTTCGGGGGGAAAGGTAGCCAGTAAACTCACTTTTGCTCGAGGTCTTACATCCTGGCTGTTGGCCGTGGTTGGCAACGTTTTGTTACTATCTTTAGTATCTCTAGGCGGCGTGAATTTCTTACTTTGAGGAAATTCATTAAGTAATTATGTAAGTGAATTTAAGCACTATGCGTTTGTCAAAATCGATGCATAGCTAAAATAGCTACCAAACTACTTTAAGGATAGCATCAAGTTGTTTGTATAAAAACAAAATTTTAAAGTTATGACGATTGTACAGTGAGTGTACACTGGTACAATTGGTACTGTAGTATCAATTATTTGTAACTATTGTAAGTTAATAATTATTAGGTACTAAAATAAGTGGAATGGATTACAGCAGTGAGAAAAAGTATTATTTGTCTTTAGTCGATATTTTTGGGTTGTTTATTAGTAACAATTATTGTAAGTTAATAATTAATAGGCACCAAAAAATAATTAGTTAAAACAGTTTACAGCAGTGAGGAATAGTTTGATCATCATATTAATAAAAATAAACGAACGAAAACTAACATACGCAAAAAAAGTGTGGTTTCTAAAATCCTATTATTTATTACGTACTAGTACACAAATAACAAGTAAAAAACAGAAATTAAAATAAATATCACTTAATTGCGGCCATCTACAAAATAAATTAATTCGACTGACATTTGCTATGATTTGACCATTGACATAATATGTCCACATCAGAGTAAGTACGCTATAACAAGCGGACCAATCACAGAAATCACTTTAACACTATGCGCTCTCCTAGCTAAGTAAATTCTGAGTATTGCATATGAATTGGATGGCTTGATGCAAGGAGCGCATAGCTAAATGGCGTACTTTGCTAGATTGCAAAAAAAAAAAATTACCACTCCCGGGTTTAAACCAGTGACATAATTACTTAGAAAGAACCACTGTTTCTACAAAATTATTTAAGAAAATCGTAACAGACCATGTTATCAGAGACAAGCAAACGTTTGACGGAAGTCGTTTCATACTAAAATTGTATAAGATAATCCCGTCTCAAACATTTAAGTCAACTCATTCATAAGACAAAACTACTGGCAACTAAAACTCATGGCTGACAATACCGAAATCTCTACAAACAAAACTAGCTCCTATCCTTCTTTGTTTAGATGCTAGAATAATATGCGTCAAACTGATTGTAATAGCGCTATGGTACATTTCTACTAAACTACTTTGGACTAAAAACCTAATTGGTTTAACATAGAAATTGGTTCCAGTAGGTTCTTTTAGTGTGTCCCATCATCGCCTAATCCATTGGCAATGGTCATGTACTTCAAGATAGCTTTTTTATTGTATTATGGTTATAGACTGTGGTATTCAAAGACTTTTAAAGATTTGAAAATCTTAAGTTTTAGAAAATTGTCTTTTATTTATTTTGTAGGTGATTGCCATATTAACTTATGGGTCCATATATGTCAGAAATGTTATGGATCTTGGTGACGAAAATACACAAGATTAACATTAATATGCTTTATAAGACTAGTGTTTCCAAAACACGATTCATTTCACTTTGCTCGATAAAAAAAAAGTTAACCCTTTCTTGAAAGCAAATCCCAACTGTCTACTTCAATTATGAAAATATCGACACCAGATTTAACATTAACATAGATAAGTACCTAAAACATAAGTGTTTCAGCTTTTATATTTTTTTTTCAAATTACTTTTATAGTGTCAAAAACAGTGATTTGTCGCTTAAGACATTTACATTAGAGCGCAATATTTCATAGTAATCATGAAACTGCGGCGATTGGCTCTTCTGGCTGACTGAGTATGGGGCCTTAAATCAAAGCTTGAAAATCTTAAGCAAATTTTATACTTACAATGTAATTTTAAGTTTAAGGCTTGGCACCGACTTTAAACTTATTAGGTAGTATTTAATTAATATTAAATCTTTATTGTTTTTTACTTTTTAGTTTTGAACTCGGTTTTTTTCACATAGTTATTTTTATTATATGTATAGAAGCATATATCATTTTAATTCCTTACCAGTAAATGTTAAAATGTTTCTATTGTTTATTCGTTCGGTTTTGACGTCAAAACAAAGCACTCAAAAGTGTTGTCGGCAAATGAACTGTTATCCTGAAATAGGAACGAGTTTTCATGAGAGATTATGACACGTAGTTTTCATATATTATGTAGTGATGCCACATACAACACATAGTTTTAATTTAAACGACTAACTGATTTGGCAGTCGTTGTTGTGCCATATATTATATCGCCTAGCGCTATAAAGTAACTTTACGGCCTAATCACACGCGTCTCAAATTACAGGAAAAAAATGTATTCACGCCCATATCCTCGAAGAGATAGACAGAGGCACAACCAGGGCAACCACAACCAGCAGAAAACTGAGTCCTACAATGTAATATTTGGCAAGCCTATTGCCAAACCGTACATGTTTAGTCCCAATTCAAATAACACATTGTTTTCGCTGCATGACTCGGGGATTTAACTCGGGACCTCATAAGTCAAGTCTAACACCGTACCGCTGGACCATAGAATATGCGTTAAAGGAAAAAAGGCAAACAACCACACTTTTGCATTTATAATATTAGTACGGATTGGATGGAACGCACTCCTACGAAACATCTTGACTAATTTTAACGAAATTTTATAACATAGTTAGTAGGTATAATAATATAGTAAAAAGAGTATTTTTACGCCCATGTTTCCGAAGAGGTAGGCAGAGGTACAAACAAGACACCCACGACTAGCCGAAGACTTTTTTTGTTGCCCGACCCGGCTTCCGAACCCGGGACCTCATTTAGTCAAGTCCAACAACTGAACTGTTAGACCACAGAGGCGAGAGAGAGGTATAAGAATATATATTTGAAAATACATTTCATACCCCTAGGTGAGATTTGTAGAACAAAGTTTGGGTCAGCTATTTAATATGTAGATTATTCTTTGATTACTCCACGGTTGGTATCTCCGTACATTCAACTAAGATAAAACGTCACCGTCTACTAACTTCGTCCATAAAGCACTCCCATATCTGAAGATACATCCGCACCAGACTACTTTTTAAAAGGTGAAAAGAAAAATACTAAATAATAAAGCAAACAGATACAAAAGTTCGCTGCATTTACATACAAATGAACTTCGATGTTGTATTTGTGTCGACGGATGGGTGTGGATTTATGGAATATATAACTTAAATCGTTGGCGTAAAGTCCAAAATTAAGGGGCCAAAATCTGATTGTACCGTTCACGATATAGGTAAAAGGTCGGTAAGCGTGAACCATATGATATATGGTGGTTCCGGAGGGTTTCGTTGGATTATAAAATTAATTGATTAATCAGTCAAATTGTAATTGCCTCTGTGGTCTAGTTGTCCGCAAGTCGGACTTGACTTCTTAAGGTCACGAATTCGATCCCCGGGGCGATCCACAAAAAAAGAAAATGTGTAAGTATTTTCAATTTATTAATAAAAATAGCGATGCCCGGGGTTGAATAAGTTCCAAGTTGGTGACAGACTTGCCACCATATCGTAGGAATCGGCTAGTCATTGGGGCAATGGCTGTGCCTCTGCATAGTTATTTAGGGATATGGGCGTGAAAATAGATACTTCTACTTCTTCTTTTTCTTCAGTCAATTTGTGATAGGTATGTAACATGATCTTTGCCCGTTAGTGAAATAAAATAGTAATTAAGACTGCTTGGCCTATTCTTCTAGTGCAGGGTTGGGCAAATTACGGCCCGCGGCATTTGAGAGGTTTTAATCCGGCCCGACGAGGGTTTTTTTTAGAAAAAATATGAACCTCCTTAAAAAAATTAATGGTCGAAATGTTAAAAGACTATTGAAATTTGAACAATTAAGGTACTGTATCGATACTTCAAACATATATATTGCGTATTTTATATGTTAAGACTTCATAAATAGATTTCATTTTAATAAAGGATTGTAAAATAAAATAAAAAATGTCGTATACTATCTTTATACAACGTTTTATAATCGTAATATTTACTGCTATTTTTAGGTGTTTTAATAAACCGGCCCGCCTCAAGATTAATTATAATTTACTGGCCCGCCACTTGATTTTTTTTTGACTTTCCAGCCCGCGGTCAAAAGTATTTGCCCACCCCTGTTCTAGTGTATTCAGTCAGAGTTTTTACACTCTAGTAAAAACTTGGCCAAATTGGCATCACTGCCTTTCTTTCTTTTTTCGACTAGGACGTCAGCCCCTTTTATTATTGTGTATTTTTTTTGAATATTAATAAGTACGCAGAAGAGGCAGGGCTATATATTGGTTGGCAATGTAGAAATTACATTTTTTGTAACTATCTAGAAATTTGTTAAATATACTTACTATTAAGTTGACATATACTTGCAAAAGCAAAACACCATTGAAGAAAAGAATGATAATAAGAAACCCAAAAACAACTAAATAAATAAAATAAAGGGAAAAGAAGGAGTTGTTGCGCAGAACCTAAAAAGAAAGCTTGTTTGACTGACAAGAGCTTTCTTCTTAAATTAAAGAAGAAAGTAGGAGAAACTGTAATACGAAATATATGGGAATGTGTTTATTTGGTTCTAGTGTTAACGATTATCGCAATTTCATAAAAAAAATTTGCTACACACATAGCCTCTAACCCAGATAAGGACATATTATGCCTAATCAACCAATGCCGAAAAATGATTGCTAAGTAATGTTTTGACGAAAGCTCAACACCACGGGTAGAAAATAGTCTTAAACATATTTTTTACAACCAGAAAAATAATTTGTTACCGAATAATATATTTTGCAATTTCTTAACTAGGTATATGTTTATCTTATTAACAGGGGTTTTTAAGCATTGTTATTATCTTCCTAGGTGTTGCCCGCGTGCTTGTTGGTCCCGCAGGAACACTTTTTTTTGCAATTAAAAATATCCTATGTGTTAATTCAAGTTACCCTCAATGTGTGTGCTAAATTTCACGTAAAGTGGTTCAACAATTTTTTGCGTTAAGGAGTAACAAACAAACATATAAAATTTCGCATTTATAATCTCCTAATCGGTATTTATCCTTTTTTTTTTAATAGAATATAGAATAGAAAAATAGTCTATCTGTAATAAGTCTATGACATGAATTTAAATATTCCAGCTATAGCAGAAAATCTTCACGATGTATGGAAAGCGGAACGTTTTTACTAATAATATAACACCAATGAAACCGCGGTAAAAGCTAGTTGAAATTAATTTAATAATGCATTACATTCTCACTTGTTAGTCCGGGCTCCTTTGCAGAATAGAACATCTGCCTTCGTGCCAGGCAGTACGTAAAAGGCGAGCATAGGCTTACCGTCACTAACACAGTGACATCCTACTAGGTGGTAGAGTTTCGCAGCGACTCACCCGGATTGGTACCACCGCCTTACCTATTCGTGCCGCTATAACTTCATGACGTGTTTCGGTTTAGAAGGTAAGGTAGCCGGTAAACTTACTTTTGCTCGAGACCTAACATCCGGGCCTCAGGTTGGCAACGCACCATTACCTCCTTTGGTGTCTTTAGAGGGCGTGAATTTTTTACCATCAGGAAACACGTCTGCTTGTTTGCCTTCAAATATCATAAAAATATATATATCTTAAATATAAAATTCTCGTTTCACAATGTTCGTTCCCGTTCTCCTCCGAAACGGCTTGGCAGATTCTGATGAAATTTTGTGATGAAATATTGAATAGATCTAAGAATCGGCTAACATCTATTTTTCGTAGCCCTAAGTGACAAGGGTGACTCACCCCAACTTTTTTAATATAATCACATTTTAAAAAAGTAGCTAGAATATATGTACATAAAGAATCTCGTTTAAACGATATAAAGAATCTTACATACACACCTGCATACATTAAGATACTCACAAAACTCATAACCTTAAACAATCGAAAACTTTGAGTCCAAGAAGTGAACAAACACTTGAAACATTTAAGATTATAATATTCCTAACCCGTTCGAAACTATGAGCAAGTTTTCGATTTGTTTTTACAATATTACGAAGTTTGAAACTGCGTTTATACAAGTGGAATAAACGCTAAATCGCGCTATAAATCAAAGTAGTTTTCTCATTATACGGCAGAACCCCAAAAGCGATGCTTCTTTTTCACAGGCCATTTGGCACAGGATGGCTACTGTTGTTTTTATTTTGGACGAAAACTGCTACGTATGCCTTTTCATTGGTTTAAATCAAGTTTTAACCAATTAATTGTTTAAAAACAACTTACTCGTCTAATACAATGTGGATAGTCGCCTCTGTGGTCTAGCGGTTCAGTAGTTGGACTTGACTGCATAAGGTCCCGGGTTCGAATCCCGGGTCGGGCAACAAAAATAAAATTGGGCTTTTCCAATTTTCTTATAAAAAATGTTGCTCGGGATTGGAAATGTGCACGGTTGGCGATAGGCTTGCTACGTATCACATTGTGGGACTTAGTGTCTTCGGCTAGTCGTGGGTGCCCTAGTTGTGCCTCTCTTCGGGGATATGGGCGTGAAGATACTTTTTTACAATGTGGATGGATGTAGGTACCCGGGGAGACCAAGGCTGACATTTTACGATCAGATCACACGGATATTATCCGAGGGTGGTGTCAAGAGTCTCCGAAACCGGCGTATTTGTATGAAAAGGGCAATGAATGTGAAGGAAGCAAGACAGGTTTGTCAGGATCGTGAGGTCTGGCACTCGATACTCTCTGCCTACCTCGTAAGGGACTTGGCGTGAAGATATGTATGTATGTTTGTATGTACAATGTTACTGGATATACTCCTTGTTACTCCCAACCTCCTGGAAAGAATAAAAGCCAGCTGCTTTCCCACTAAATGGCTCAAGAGCTTTGTTGGCAACTAACATCGTAACTAGAGATGAACCCTTCGTCCACTTTTGCTACCAAGTTTTCGTAACTATTTATATATTATAAAGAATTTCTTTTACTGTTTCGTAAACACTAATTAATAAAGATTTTTTTCATCAGACATGATACAAGAATAAGTTTTTAACGACTCGTCAGGATTGGTATCGACAATGGCGAGCACCGGCGTTATGACAAAGTAAGGTTGGTGTCAATCTACTTTATGTGATATTAAGTATTATGTACTTAAGCTTATAAAAAGAGCCTTGTTAAACTATCAGTCAGTCAGTCAGTTTTCGCTGTTTCGGCCTGGAGGCTAAAAATAACCAGAGGTTGCGTCTGGTCTGGTGGTGTGTGGTTGGTGTCTACTTGCACCTTGTAATTCATATCATTAGGATTTTCCGTCAACAGGTTTGACTTGCAATCTTTCAAACTAGCAGTTACAAATCATGGAAATTCACAAAGTTCCGGCGGACGAAATCATAAACATATTTATTAAAGTAAAGTAACTTGACACCCATATCCCCAAAGAGTTAGGCAAAGGTACCCACCACCAGATAACCAGGGCACCCACGATTAGCCGAAGTCCCACAGTGGGACAGGTGGCAAGCTTATCGCGAAACCGAGTACACATCCAATCCCGAACAACATTTTCTTAAATCAGAAAATTGGAAAAACCGTATTTTCTTTTTGTTGCCTGACCTGGGAATCGTACCCGGGACCTCATGAGGTCAAGTTCAACACTTGAACATAATTATTAATTTGTTTAAATAGGTGTATGTGTTTTTGCATCACAGTAATAATCCTAATAAAATAAACAATTCTGCAGGGTGCTCGATTGTCTGCCACTAAACTAGCCTGCTCGTAAAACATCAACAAATTAATCGTAAAACAAAGCAACTCGCGGGTGGTGTAGCGGAAATCCTTCGTCAGGTCAGGTTCAGATAAAGGTAGTAAAAATTAGTCATTGCCTGTAATTACGGAGGATTTATTTTGGCCTCGCTTGAGGCACGCTGACCGTAGTGTAGCGTCAGCATTAAAATGCAAGTCACGGTGCTTACGCTTTTTGGAAGAAGCGCTTTTTAACAATTCATTAAGTTAAGATCTATAAATTCCTGAGGCAATAATAGGCATTCATACAATTAACACAATCTAAATAATTTCTTTGCTTTTATTCAAGATATTTATGACTCTTAATTCAGTACTCGTATAATAATAATATCTCTTTTAGTTATATATTTTTCTTATGCATATTGTTATAAATAAGCTTCATTTTGGTTTAGATTAATTCGTGTCATTTGGCCAAATATATTTATGCAACATTTTATTTAAATCTAAAGGATTTTTTCTAAACTCAGGAAATGCTTCTAAACTCAGCAAAGGAATAGCATTGGTATGATTATAAAATTAAAATTACATAACACACACACGCACGCAAACGCACACGTACGAGGGTCAAACTGAAAGTTCTTAGAAAATCAAAAACTAAGCGTTCTAGCAAGTTGTTAGTTTTATTATAACTTTTCAAAATAGCGTCCATTTACATTAATACATCGCTGCATTCGATGGAACCATTGAGAAAAGCACCTTGCCCACTCGGCCTTAGGGGTCTCTTCGACGGCGTTTTGAAACGCAGCCACTGCTTCTTCGGCGTCCATAAAATGTTTTCCTCGAAGTTTTTCTTTTATTTTCGGGAATAAATAAAAATCGCAGGGTGCGAGGTCGGGGCTATACGGCGGGTGACCCAGTAATTCCACGTCTGAGGTCGCCAAATAGTCGATCGTTTGCCTGGCGGTGTGCGAAGAGGCATTGTCGTGATGAAGGAGGATCCTGCTGCGAGGTCGTTTCTCTCGAACTTTTTCCAAGACAAGTGGCAAACAGTTGTTAGTGTACCATTCTGCATTAACCGTTTTCTGATCCTCTAAGACAACTGTCGCGTAATGACCTGTCTTTCCGAAGAACGAGGCCACCATCTTTTTTCCAACACTTCGACCTCTCTTCACTTTAGTTGGCAACTCTTCGGAAGGAAACACCCCCTGAGCAGACTGTCTTTTGGTTTCCGGATCATAACAGTAAATCCAGCTTTCGTAAATCCACCTCCGTTAAATTTTTGGATCATTTCCCGGCACCAATCAACACGGCGGAGTTTTTGAGCCTCGGTCAAATTATGCGGTATCCAGCGGGCACAAAGCTTCCTGACCGCTAAATGTTCATGGAGGATTTTGTGCACTTGACTCATACCTATGCCTAGACTTGTCCCAATCTGCTGATAGGTCACTATTTTGTCAGTCTCTATCATACGCCGCACAACACTGATATTGTCTTCAGTCGTCGCTGTAGAAGGCCGTCCCTCACGCAAATCATCGGTGATATTAGTTCGACCTCGTTTGAATTCATTAAACCAGTTGTAAACTGTGGCACGAGATGGGGCTTCATCGTGAAAAGCCAATCGAAGTCTATCATAACTTTCTTGTTGACTTATATGACATCGAAAGTCATAAAAAATCATTGCACGAAAATTTTCTCGGCTTAAATTCATTCTGACGTGCACAGACAATTTTCAATTTGCCGCCAAATCGTTAAACAAATGACAAATGAATGAAATGTATACTCAATATTATTGGTAAAGAGTTCTATTTTCAAAATTTACACTTATTTTTTTAATATAATGCTTTTAAGTTACAAGTTCTAAAAACTTTCAGTTTGGCCCTCGTATACTACCTTTTGGATTTATAGTTTAGCATTCTTTGTGTAGGGCAAATCATACAGACACATACATGCACACACACACATTCCAAACGTATCACAGTCTTTTTCTTCTGTGGTAGACACAACTTAGAAAAAAAATATATCTGAACGTCAGAAAACGTTACGAAAGTTATGTTTTTTAATGCTGATACAGTTTCAATACAAGTTTATTTTAGAAGAAGATAAATACACTTATATAATAACTTAAGCACTATGTGTGTACAGTCAAATGAAAAAATATCTGTTTTTGATGTTGACCGTATTTAGTAATCTGAGGATTGCAACAAAAAATATTTTTTAAAAACTGATCTTTTTAAGTTGCTACACAGACCGTGAAATCTGTTAGTCACAGATTCATATCCACTTACGTATTCATCACTATAGGGTTCCCAAGCGCATGGGCACTTCAACATTTTATTATTAAATTTTAAACGGGCTAACAGCCCGAGAGCTCATAATATATGGGCGTTAGCTTTTCCTTTGTAGGAAGAGCAGCCTCTGTACTAAACAACTCGGAAATATCAAAACAAAGATCCAGCCGATCCTGAAATCCATATTTTACTACTCAGTACTCTCGCATAACTACTATCGTAAACTACTACTGTACTATAGCGTACGCCTATCCGTTGCTAAACAAACCATCTCGAACATAGGAATTAACATTCTACAATAGAAATACTACGTAAATACATCTACGGTATGTGTTTCTACGTACACCCCCGAAGGAGGAAGCAGGGCCTCCAGCCCGCCCATCAGCGTGAGAGCCAAACGGCCAAAGAGAGTCTATAACTAATGGTGACCTCCGCGTTAAACAGCGTAACAAACACTGCGAGATGTATCCAAGGTATGCCTATCAAAGCACGGTTGCTTCAACCTATATAGCCGCATCAGCGGCAAACGAACCGATAAGAAAATATTTCCGACTGCACCTGGTGTTTACTCATAGTAATCGAATGAGAACCGATAACACAGACCTGCGACTGCACCTGTTGTTTATTTGAAGCAACATTATAAGAAGTTATAAGACACAAGTCGCTCATGCATCCGTTGCTTCAGCAACTAAACTTATGACTGCCGTATCTACACCGCGCACATGATTTTCTGAAAAATATACGTTTCCAGGGGACGATGACCTCAAATCTGACATATTTTCTTAAATATAGTTTGAAAAGACAGTAACCGTGATACAGATTTCATTTAAAAAAATAAGGTTCAGAGTATTTAAGGCATTGTGTTGTATTTGTTGGTAATAAGGTAAACTCTGTTTAGAAGTTGGTCTATCTTCTTTCCACATTTTTAATAATGAAAATAGCAAGATGTACAGGATCTCAACCAGTTATATTTGCCCTACACAAAGGATGCTAAACAAATTCAGCTACTATGTATTAAATTTGTACCCAGAACATGGTTTTACTGTATCGTATGTTTGTTTCTCTTAGCCTCCTTGTTGCGTTTAAATAAACATCATTGCACATGATATTACGTATACGAAGGCGTATATACAAGCATCATCTTTATCATTGATTATCATTAGAGTAAAGGGTTTTAGGTTTTAAGTTCTATTTAAGGTTTTACTTATGAAAAAGAAATTAAAAAACAATTTAGTAGTAATATTCCCTTTAAATAGTGTACAAATCGTGCAAAACTTTAAATTAAAGTTCTTTTTTTAGTCTCGAGCGGGAACAATCGAGTGCAAAAATCGAATAGCGACTTTCGACGCCACCAAAACAATTATGTATGTATACCTTATTAATGTTTATTTTAAATCCAAAAGATGGTGTATTAACCAAAACATCATTTTTTTTCAATAGTACATACATAGTACATCAAATCGTAAACCCACACTAAGACTACGATTGTCTTTGTTTCTGTTTTTTCTTTTCACAGGTCAGCTGGTAGAAATTTATGTTAGGTACTTGAAATAAGTCCACCCATTGTACTATGTTTATTTTTAGAGATATATTTTGTGTAAAATAAAGATATCACTATTTTTATCATAGTATAAAATACGAGTAAACGTACGTTTTTTCACTACACGTAAATATCTTCAAATTTCCATAGAAAATGTTAAAAAAGGTATAAAAAGTAACCAAGTCTTTACGTGGATTCAAAGTGGCGAAAATAAAAAAACAACGAGGTGGTGTGGACATACACTCAAATAATAAATTCTAACACCCAAATCGTCGGGTATTCAAAAAAGCTTTACCTTCGAATATTTGGTGCAGGAAATCAGTTTACGTATACATTTTAGAGGATTCGATTGCCAAATCCGGAAACCTGAATGTCGTAAAAAATTATGGCGTGATTTTAACTGCAGTTGATAGGTGCGACGACACCCGGACTGCGCATTTTAACGTTCAGTATCGAGGAATAATATAAACTGGACCGTAGACCTTACTTTTGTTCACATAATTACATTCGAGAGGGATAGTTTATGGTAGATAAGGTTCAATTATTTTACATTCTAAATTTGATTGTAATGAATTATGGAAACCTATAGTAATAAATAAAAAAAAATTTAAATGAAAATGTTTACAAATAGTTTTATCAATGAAATATACACATAGTTATAATATACATAGTTCAGAGAGTTAGCAAGTTGAAGTGGCAATGGGCAGGCCACATTGCTCGCAGAACCGAAAACCGCTGGGGAAGAAAAGTTCTCGAGTGGCGGTCCCGCACCGGAGTACGTGGTGTTGGACGACCTCCCACCCGGTGGACTGATGACCTGGTCAAAGTCGCGGGGAGTCTCTGGATATAAGCGGCTAGTGACCGTGACTTGTGGCGCTCTTTGGGGGAGGCCTATGTCCAGCAGTGGACGTCCTCTGGCTGATGATGAGTTTTAACAATGAAATATATTTATAGGAAGCTAAATCATTAATTGTTACGAAAACATTAAAATATTTGCACACCAGAATATGGTAAAATATATATTGGAATGCTTGTCCAAGCTCGACTCAATTATTCGATTGTTTCTCGATTTACTTAGCGCATCCTTTCGATTTATCTGTAATAAATATATCATACAAAATACATTTAAAAATATATCATGCTAAGATTTAACTGCGGAAAATGATGTAATTTTATATTTAACAATGTTTTTTTATTTAATACTGCACCACGGAGAAATTTCTGGTTTAATGTTAAACAGGTTTTTACCTGTTACAGGATAAGAAATTGAAATAAAATCACGGGATTATTAAGTCACGGGCACAAGTTGGTATGTTGTATATGACACGTCCAGGGTTGGGCAGTATTTGAATTACTTGTACTTAAAATACGTAATTGAAATACAAATACGTATTTGGTATTTGTATTTTAATTACTTCCTTAAAATGTAATTTGTAATTCGTATTTCAAATACCTGACGACGAAGGATTTTGTAATTAGTATTTCTATTACTGGAGGCTTCAAAATACATTTTAACATTAAAATACATTTAAACAAAAAAGAATGAAATAATAGATAGAAGCGGCAGTAGTAGCACCACTAGTAAAGATTTTTTTTATGTATAGTAATAGGAAGGCAAACAAGCAGACAGATTTCCTGATGGTAAGAAATTCACGCCGCCTAGAGACACCAAAGATGGTAATGGTGCGTTGCCAACCTGAGGTCAGGATGTTAGACCTCAAACAAAAGTAAATTTACCGGCTACCTTACCCTCCGGACCGGAACACGTCATGACGTTATGGCGGCAGGAATAGGTAAGGCGGTGGTACCAAACCGGGCGAGTTGCTGCGAAACTCTACCACCTAGTGAGATGTCACGGTGTTAGTGATAATAAGCCTATGCTCGCCTTTTACGAGCTGCCTGGCCAGAAAGGCAAATGGTCTATTCTGCAAAGGAGCCCGTACCAACACGGGGAAAATATTACATGTTTACTTATTAGATGATGAATTTATTGTTCTTGAGAACAAAGACAGTGATCACAACAGACATCTAAAATGGAGTTAGAATTGATCAGCTTCCTAAATGATAGAAGCAAAGAGCTTTCAATTCTTGAGCGCTATCCAAATATAAAAAATGTGTTCATACAATTTAACACAAGTTTGTGCTCATCAGGACCTGTAGAAAGATTGTTTTCTTTGGTAGGTTTTACTCGTATTCATTCTCCAACAAGAGGCTGTATATCTGTCAGTACATTTAAAAATCGAGTGTTCATGAAAGGAAACTCTGGTTTTATTGATTAATTAATTTCTGTTGATTATATTCTGTATATTATAGATTCTTGTTTTCCTCAACTTTTCAGCTCATGCTGGTCTAGATTATAGAAAAATAGGAGGAGAGATATAAAAGATTCTCAATTCGGATGTTTGTATTTTTTTGTCTGTGCGCATAACTCCGTCACTTGCAAGCCGATTTTTTTTTTGTTGAAAGGGGTTTACTTTCCAAATGGTGTCTTAAAAACTTTATCGAAATCGGAAAAGCGGTTTTTGAAAAATCTACAAAATTAAAATTTCATTCACTTGGTTCAGTATTTTTTATGTTATGAATGAGCATTTTTCGCTTATTGTTGTGAACGATGTTACTACGACCGGTAATAACACAGTCCAAGTAGACAAAGATTTCTATTAATGTTCTAATTCTAGAGCTCATCATGTAAGAAAATTAGGTATTGACAAGAATTTGGGTTAAATTTTTGAACTAACAAAGGGTTAAAATGTTGGTTATTTTGTTTTAAAGCCATTCATCATTCATTGTCTGACGATTTTTGAAGGCGGTTTTTTTTAAAATAGTTTTTAGTTATTATGTAATTTGTATTTTGTATTTCAATTAAAAATGGCTAAAATACTGTATTTTGTATTTTATATTTCAAATACCTTACCTAAAGATATTTTGTATTTTGCATTTTAATCACTTGCGATACTGTATTTTGTAATTTGTATTTCAATTAAAGCAAAGCATGTATTTTGCCCAGCCCTGGACACGTCTACATCAATTTATAGAATGCAATGAGATTATAGCTACGACAACTGGGTAGCGCATTTTAACGTCCGAGCGGATGAAAAATTTTAATGTATAAGCGTTTCGAAGTCAGCGATAAGCTGAACGTATTTATGGTGTAAGTACGGAGCTAGATCCATTACTTGGTTATGGAATGCGCTTATTGATATTTTATTTAATACCTTATCAAATGTATTTTTGGCATTTACATTTGTTTTATATGAAATACTAGCTGTCCCGGCGAATATCGTTTTAACCGTTCAGTACGGAAAATATTAAAGTATTACTTTTTCCATTTTCCCTTCAACTTTCCCAGGTTTTCTCTTGATAGGAACCTTTTTCTGATAATAACTAACACAATAATAAAATATTCATTTGCGTAATTTAAGTGGTAAAAGTTGTTACAAAAGTATTTAAGCATTCCAACAAAATGTTCTAACACAATGTAGTGTGCAAATGTTTTAATTTCTGTAAAAAAAATTTTTTTGGAAGAAGTCGATACATTTTAATATTAATTCTCTTCCTCAGTTTATTAATCTTAAACAATTTTAGAATGTATTTTTTTTAAACTTTCCACCGTAAACTATCACCGTTTCCAAACCGAACCAGTCAGGAGAAGAAACGACAAAACATACTCCCCTTTGACCAGGACTGTAACCTATCTGCCTTGTACTACCAGATGATTTAATATCTTTAGATTATTCTGAATAAACTAGAGTACGTGAGTTTGACAGACGCGCCCGGCGCTGATACGAAACATCATCTTCTTGAGTTCTAATGGAATATTGGCGTATTTAGAGCAAACTTACAAACAGACATTTAAGTTTATTACAAACTAACGATTTAAGTCTAGTACTTACCCTTCTTTGTTTAATTTAAAAGACTTGCCTTTAGAAACTTAAAAATAAATACAGCAAATAGAGCAAAGTTTGTTCGATGCGTTATTTTTTGCCCACGTGGTTAATGGTCATACAGAAACTTTTTTTGGGATAAAAACCATTTTATGTGTTAACCCAAGTTACCATCAGTGTGTATGCAATGTTTCATAAAAATTGGTTCAGCAGTTTTTGCGTGAAGGAGTAATAAACAAACGTACAAGCTTTTGCGTTTATAAAATAAGTAGGATTGTCTCGTCAAAACGGTTGAAGTTTGAAGCGATGAATTTTGTATCAGCATCTCGACGGGTTGTTATGAGATCACTACTGAGTACATTAACATGCCTTATTTTATGATAACACTACGTAAGGCGACGGGATTAATCTGAGAGAGTGACGATTAGATATTCCACTTGGACTCAAATATACGGTATTTAAAATTATAACAAGATGGTAAATGGCTTTTAATCGTCACCGATTTTGAAAAATGAAGCTATGTTTTATGGTATTAGACAGCAAGCAAGCACATGGCTCTTACGATGGTAAGAGACAACCGTGGCGTGAGATACCACAATAATATTGTTATACGTGAATTGATTACACTAACCCAATTTTACTTAAACTAACAAAATTAGATATACAAAATGGCCCGGGATCTTCTTCAAATCTGCGTTGTCGAATCAAAAACAAAAAATTTTTTTTTAGTCATAATTTTCCAACAGGATTAACAAACACAAATTTGGTGTTTTAGTAATCATGCTAGTAATAAAATAAATTTGAAAATTTTTTGATCAGAACGCCACGATTATTGTCAAGACCAACTGATTTAATTCTAAACTTTATGAATATAATTTGTACGCCATCTGTGATCTTTTATCAAATGTGTGTCAAATGCATAGTAGTATGTGTAATGTGTAATTTTTGATATAATGCAATATAAGCATTATTATTGAAAAATTTTTACTTCTGCTGCTCACAAACTATAAGTGTGCTAAATTTCGTGCTCCTCCGTACGAATTATTTTCGTTAAAAGGGGTCTAAAGTTTTTGCTTCACGTATTATGATTTTGTGGTTGTTGTTTTGTGTATAAAATTTAACCCATTTTGTGTAATTCGAGGTTACATTAAGCAGATGTCTTTTAACTAAAATTCGTCTACTCTTGTTATTATAAAAAGTAGACACTTGGTAATTAAAATATCGTAGGTACTATTAATGAAGACAGTAGTAATTATTTTAGTTAATTATATTTTGTATATAACTTGAAATTAGTTATTGAGATGATAATGTTATGTGTTAAGATTTATTCTTATTGAAATTTACATATTAAAAGACAGTAGGTACTCATTCATTGCATTTTTTTAGTCTAAAATTTCCAGACATACATTGATTACAAAAACATGTCTATAATAAAAAAAATTAAGTCTCTTTCCGATTTAAAGTTGATTCAGACGCTGCTACGCAATTTGATGAACGTGCAGCATCTGAATATCGTTATGAACTTTTACGTTTAATTTTCCAACATCGACATTTTTCGTTGACAGTCGCGAATGTGTAAGCAGCCTTAATGCATCTGCGAAACGTGTGTCAGATCCATTATATTAACCAGCGCTATCCACTCTATCTACGTCAGTAAAATTACCATTCTCTTTGAAAATCCAACTGTCGCTGGGCTTACCGAGATAATACGGGGTTATATTAAGATCTAAATCAGTTTCCAACTAGACGAAGCTTTGATTGAGTATTGTATTATTAGCTAATGGAATAACTGGGTTTTGGACTAGCAAGTAAGTTTATTTGGAAATTTTCCAAATCAGTTGGAGGCAGTCTTTATTAATCTCAAGGTGTTTATGATAGTTGGTTGTTAAATTCGGCTATGCCACGAGATAGAAGTTTAAAAGACAAAATTATTTTTTGTAATGAGCCAAAGCTCACATATCAAACATATTTTTTATCTTTGGTCGAGTGAACGATATACTACAAAAATTCAGATTATTTCACTTATTAGACATGCAACATATTTTAGTGGAGTGCGTACACGACGCAGAAAAAAGGGAGAAAAATACTAAAGAGAAAGGTATGATATTATTTTAGTCCAGCTAACACCTCTTACACATTCCTATAGAATACATTGATTAATTAAAAATATTTTAGGTTAAGTTATCAACTTCACGATGTGAAAAAACTCTCTAAATAAAAACTTAAAAAAACATATTTAGCAAAGTATCATAAATAAATGACAAAAACTGGTATTGTTTTTTCAACCCAACACGCACACAAAAGAAACTCTTCAATTCAATTTTATATGTTGATCAACACGATGTCAGGTTTAGTGGCTAAAATAGAGTATACAACCTCTTCAAAGGTAGATAATGCATGCGGTATGTTGCCCGAAGTTTACGCCTTTACGGCCTCTTCGGTCCAAGTCGCCTTTTCCTCTTAAATGTAGAATATACCCTAGTGATATCTTCACGCTCATATCCACGAAGTGGTAGGCAGAGGCACAACGAAGGTACCCACAACTAGTCGAAGACACTAAGTCCCACAATGTATAAATTATAGGTGGCAAGCCTATCGCCAACCGGGAACAATCCAATCCCGAGCCACATTTTTTATAAGAAAATTGGAAGTATCACATTTTCTTTTTGTTGCCCAACCCGGGATTCAAACCCTGGACCTCATGAAGTCAAGTCTAACACTTGGACCGCTAGACCACAGACCCTACTAATTTCATAAATGCGATTATTTATGGTACTTAATAGATGTATGTTTGAAAGTCTTTCACACACAAGCTACTGGATGTATTTAAATGATACTTTACAGCAATAAGATATTGCATCCGTCTATTATATAGGCTATAATTTGTAAATAAATGTAACTAGGTACGCGGAAGAAGTCGCGAGTGGAAGCTTCTTATTTATGTATACCTGTGTTGGTATGAGATCTTTGTGTAGAGGAAAAGAAATACTTAAATAGATACCAGAGTAAATTTAATAAACACCCAGACCTGGAAATGCAGACATCTAAATGTTCATTACACAAATGCCTTCCCTTTTCTTTTTTTATGGAATGACTTATGTGTTGCCAACCTCACCGGGCTTTAAACCCGAGCCTCGCGGTTGGTCGATGTACGATAGCCGCTCGACTAACGAGGCTGTCGACAAAGGGACAGAGAAAACGATTTTGTTTTATACTATGTAGTGTGATCAGTAAAACAATGCAATATGTTCATTTACTGTCTGAAGTCTTTGTAATAGAACGCTTAAATATGAAATAACTGAAGTAATTTCATATTATATTTAAGCCTCTTAATGTCGTTTTGAACGTGCATCGCTGATAGAGCAGGTAGTTAATAAATTTATGTTACTAATATTATAAAAGCAAATGTTATGGCTAAACCGCTAAACTGATTTTGATGAAATTTGATGTACGTATAGTAGGGTGTCCCTTATATGACAAAAAAAATTTTTTTTGAATTCCTCATAGCATACCATCTACATTTCTTACGAATGCTATAAGATGCTCAAATATAGAATTTCATCTTTCTAGAATAATTGTAATTAATATTTAATTAAAAACATAATATAATAACATTCAGTTAGGGTAACTTCTTTTTAGGGTAGTTTTTTTACAGCCCGGATACAATTTTCTATGTTCCTGGACACAGCGCAGCAAGAACTGTTTTTGTTCTTCTTCAGCCGTGATAAGTCCGTTAAAATCTTGCATTAATTTAACAGCCCTTTCAGCAGTATCATTCACAACTCTTAAATGACTTATTCTTCTTTTAGATTCCAAATAAGCAGCATTATTATCCCAAGAAGATACATGTTCTTTGAGAAAACTATCGTCGATCTGCAGTCGTGCTAAAAATTGCTTGCTCTTCTCAGATACGAAATCATCCAGTGTTTTTTCTGAAAAGAAAAGAAAAATAAGTTAAATAATAAAAAAAACAACAAAAGATTTTAAAATATCAGTAAAATTTAATTTAACTTACCAGACAACTTTCGAGTCAGTTCTTCCTTCAACGGGTTATAGCGTTTGTTAAAATCTGAGATTTTGTCTCTGTTGAAGTTGGCAATCATTTTCTTTTTAGTTTGATTATCAACTTCATCATCAAATAGTGATATAATGACTGTCTCTTCACATAAATACCACAAGTGATGACTAAACTTGCTTATAGAAGCTTTAGAAATTGTTGCGTCAACTTTTTCGTAATCTTTTAACATCTTTAAGAAACGCAAATCTTGGTTAGGTGCTTTGGTCGCCACTGTGCATTCGAGCCAAGCTTTAACATACAACATCACGACAAATAAGCAAACATCTTGTAAAGCTATTTTGTCCTTTGCAGACATTTTACATTGTGACTGAAGTAAACATATTTTTAACGAATAAATCGCTCTCGCCATCCAGCGTGCCTGATGCATAGCTCCGGGGGGCCTACGTTTTAATTTTGCCTCTGCGTCTCCTCCTAAAAATATTACGCATAGTTCAACCAATTCGCGGTAGTCATCTCTTACAAAACCTTTGTCTAATTCTGCCTTATAAAATATTAACAAAGCTTGAATGTCTGTCTCGGCGACACGTTCTTTTATAAAATTAAGAGATGGTTGAATGTTACTAGCATCAATGTTTTTCCAATTTTCCCTGAACTTTTTGAACATTGGAATATCAGGGCTACTAGTCACTTGCTTGATCTTGGTTTCAAAGACAGCTTTTAGGACCAATTCATAGATATGATGACGACAGGCAAAAAGCAGCAATTCTCTTTCTAAAGTTTGCTCCAAAATAGCACAAGCTCCATTGAAACGGCCAGTATTGGAAGCTGTTGTATCGCAGCACATTATTTGTACTTTATCGTCAAGGTTCCAGTCAAAGAGAGCTGTTGAGATGGCCTTAGCTTGATGTTTTCCAGAAGAACTCTCTAGTTTTGGCACTGCAAGGAGCTGTTCTCTGTCGTCAAACGAAGCAATAACTGGCAAGCGTTCTTCTTTTGAACTTTGTACATCCAACCCGGGTAGTAGTTTCCCATCCCAATGGACTGTCACTACTTCGGGTACGTTGTTCTGGAAGTCAGATTTTATTACTTCAGCCATAGATTTTCTAGTTTCAGTACGAATTCGCTGAATCGAGGATTTGTTAATAGGGAAATCATCGCTACTAAGACCAAGCGCTTCTACCACCGCATTAAAAATGTAAACGGAGTCTCTAATGCTTAACTGGCATCGATCTAAAGCTGCAAGTAGTTTAGGTGTTATGAGACCCTTTCTACCTCTTTCTGAACTTTGTTCATGGCAGGAAACATCCGGCAAGCTGAGTTCAGAATTTAAAATCTGTGCTTCGTCTGTATCTTCTAGACTTTCTAAGTTATTTGCGATGGAAGTAGATGCAACAGCCAGCGATTCTCTTTGTTTTACAATTGTTTCCTCTTCTTCCAGTCGTCGTCGTTTAGATCTTTCTTCTTTTTCCGCCAATTTTTTTTCTACACCACCTAAGCGTCCAGGGCGAGCTGGTTATCTCTGTTTCATTAAAAATAACTTATCTTCCTCTATTTTCATTCTCTCAAAAGCATCAGCATGTGCAATATCAAATAAATTATCAAGATCCATTTTGAAATTGTTCTCACGGGTCTTGAACGTAACCTGATTTGTTACAATTTTTTTGTAACTCTCTCCAAACATGATATAGACCAACAAGTTTCTTTACGCAGTTAGGAAATGCCCTAGTTGGAATTCTTGCTTTTTCCCAATATATGATGCACTCCCTAATCACAAGATTCGCACTTTCGCTAACAGTCAGTTTAACCTCACGAATATTGTAAAATAAGACTGAGAGAAATTGTCGATTAGATGGTAATTTTGCACCATTTATTTGATAGCTAGGCAATCCGATAAGGAAAATATTTTGTTTCTCACTCCGTAATTCCACCGACATGTGGAAGTGTGTGTACAGTGCGTAAGCACTACACAATGGAGCACTAAATAAGTTCAAAAATCACGTATGAGATGACAAATAAAACATGTAGTTACAAATCACAGCGCACTACTCACGCAACTTGTATGAACAGGTTTAATTCGCAAGTCGGCACGGGTTATCATTCAGAAATCGAGCTAATATTTTTTTCTAGACAATAGAGGGTTATTACGAAACTTTTAAAAAGGTATGCGTAAAAAAAATTTTGAACTTGAAATTTAAGGGACAGCCTAACGTATAGTTAAAGATCCGAGTTCAAACACAAGCAAAGTTTTTTTAAATAACCACCAAAGAACAAAGAAGAAACTTTGTATGAAAATCGTAGGCAAACAGCTAGTATTATCTATATTTATAGTTATACTCGTAATAAAACTATGGAAGTGTGAATTATATACATATAAACTATTTTAAAAATAGATGCAGGTGACTCTAAAGGGACAGCATAACACAGTTTCGTTTTTTTAAAATGTATGTTTGTCTGTTACATGACTGTGGTTCGCCTTATATTTTAAGGAAAGTTATACGATACTTTGTATCCTACTCATTAAAGAGATTCCCTCGGTAGAAGGGTAAAAATGTATTGAATTAATTAAGGCGAAGTCCGATTTAATTAAATGGTAATAATTCTCTGTTTTGTAGTATGTCTTTACAAATTGTCTTCATTTTTTCCAATTCATTTTTTTTTTGTAGTTGAGAATTACAGACAACATTAAATATAAAATGGACAAATAACTTGAAATTTCTGTGTACAGGTCATCTTACACATACATATCTTCACGTCAAGTTCACGTGCAGCGTAGGTAGAGAATATCGAGTGCCAAATTATCGTATTATATATATATATNNNAAGTATATATGTGTGTGTATAATAAATATGAAAACACAAATTTTCCATCTCTCATGATACCTTTTGATACCTCAAAGGAAACTGAATAAATAAAAACTTCAACTTCCACGCTTAGAGCATACTATGACTAAATTTATAAACACTTGTATCCTCAAACTTTTTGAGCACTGATACTACTAGAAACTATAAAGAGTTTGTACAAAAACTGAATCCAGGAGCTTAAATAAAAACTAACATACTTATATCGTACTACCACTAAATTTGTACATCTAAAACTTTTCACCCTCAACATAATATACCATATTTAAACGTCTTGAGAATTTAATCGCGTTCTGAACACGAATCGCTGTTAAAAGCATAAAGTACTTTTTATGCAAGTTGTAAAAGAACGTAATTATACACGTTGGGTGTAACATTACGAGGTAAGTTTTAGTCTAAAGGTGAATGCAGTTGGGGTAATGCGTTAAGTTTGAGAGACGGTGATACTTGACTAGTGATGTGCTGTTTAACTGCGGGTGGTATAGATAAAATTTCTAAAAGACATTTTAAATTCACATTTATTTTTCCTTCTATTTTTCTCTTACGCTTAGCTTACACTAGGAAATTATATATCATGCCCAAATTTATACTTAGTGGATACACCTAAACTTTGTATGTGAGAGTAGGTGTTTTATATTTTGACAATCTTGCAAAATCACAACACTAGTCCTTATCACAATAATGAAAATTTTAATCGCAAGGTTCTTCTCAGAAAATAAAGTATTGGAAAGGCATGTGTGATTAATGATGAGCTCTAGGATTTACTTGCTAGTTTGAGTCCGGTTTTCCTATGTCCATTGGTTGAAATATAGTAACTGACTCCCTGGTTATTAATTCGATTGTATATTAGTTATGCCATTACTTAACATGTAACAAACCGTTTAAACTTTGGACAGGTAGGTCATGATTTTAAGATGTAAATGATATCATGATTCTAACTGACTGACTTGACTAACTGACACGGCGTGCACTACTTTGCATTCGGTGGCAACAAGCACACTCGCATTCAATTTTTAAAAAGTAAGTAAATATCTTCACGCCCATATCCCCGAAGAGGTAAGCAGAGGCACAACCAGGGCACCCACGACTAGCCGAAGGACTAAGTCCCACAATGTGATAGGTGGCAAGCCTATCGCCAAGACGGGCACATATCCAATCCCGAGCAACTTTTTTTTAAATATAAGAAAATTGGAAAAACCAAATTTTCTTTTTATGGCCCGACCTGGGGTTCGAACCCGGGACCTCAAGCAGTCAAGTCCAACACCCGGACCGTTAGACCACAGAGGCTTCCTTATGTATTCCTTTGTATCACAGGGTTAACACGAAGGTTATGTTATACTTGCACCTCCTACTCCTGAGGTCCCCTTTTCGCCTAAGGTACATTAAAACTCGAAATCATATCGATATGAAATTTATTACAGTGCAAAGTCCCAACACTAGTATTTAATAGTAACTCGCCGTCAGCAAAGCGTCTTTGCACTCTTAAGACAATTTACCGGAGTACACCCCATTGCACCCAGTTAGGGCATCGTCCTGCATTCTGTTCTAAGTTAATGTTACGAGATGGAAAAGATAGAGAACATTCTGTTTTAAATTAAAACACATTTTCTGTAATGGAATAAATAAAGAATACAAGATTTTCTCATTTAATATGTACATGCCACATTATTACACTTATTAAAGAGAGGCAGCAAGCAGGAAGCTTTGCTGCGACCTTGTCACTGCCACTACAGTCACCGAAAATAATTGGTGTGAAAATTTAGAACAGCGCCTCTAGTAGTAAGTTAGTGAACTAAACTTCAAAATAAAGTTGCTAAAGATTTCGATTCATAAATTAATGAACGCTATCTACAGTAAGTCATGATAAAGGCAGTAATGGCAAGAGCACGTAACCTACCAAATATAAATACCATTATTACTACTGGCGCATCACTCTGTCATGGCTGGCATCTTATGTCATTTCAACCATTCTACTGGCTGATTTACCTTCCACCTTGGAATACGATAATGACAAACATTAGAATTGGTAAGATGATTGTATAAATTTCTGATCAGCTGCTGAGAAGCACTCACAGGAGTCAGAACGAAATATACGTAAAAAGACAATAAATATGTTAATATTCTATAAATTTTAAAGAAAGAAAAAATTTCGCCCCAGACAGGATTTGAACCTGTAACCTTTCGTCTCAAGCCGACGAATGTTATTATGGTAGTTATGTCCTATAGATACACAATTCTGAGTACCCACCAAAGGAGTTCATCATTACAGATGAAATTCACATTTTAGAATGGCCATAACTTTCGTTTCTCGCAACGTATTTTTATTTTAGCACTTGCCCTGTGCTTGGGATAATATTATACAAATTTTAAAGAAAGAAAAAATTTCGCCCCAGACAGGATTTGAACCTGTAACCTTTCGCCTCAAGCCGACGAATGCTCTAACCAATTGAGCTACTGAGGATTCAAGTCCCGTGGCGAATTTTGTTTTTTTTTAATTCCTTTCTAACCCTTAACTTTTTAATATGTTAATAGTTGTAACTTGCGAACCCGGGTTTAACAAGGCCAGCAACTTATGCAAGGAATTTAACAAAGATGTTAATTTAATGCTGGTACTGCTGTAAAGAGAGTGGTGGTGATTTTGCTGAGCACTCACTAAACTAATTTTAAGTTATCTTCTTTCTACGGAAGTGATATAAAAAGACAAAACACTTTTAGTGCTGTCAGATTAGTCCGTAGACACATGACATTTCTGCAGACGTTTAATCTATCAATCGGAAAACGTTGATTAAAAACATTGCGATTTGACATGTCCGGACTAACATGACACGTTTAAAATGGTCTATCTCTTTTGTTTTTGTTTCATTTGAAAAAGATATTATGCATCTAAAATAAGTTTAGCTTATGAACAGCAGAATTACCACCCATATGTAGGATAAGATATTATTTTATATCTAATTTATATTTTTACAAACATAGAAATTATCCGGCAAGATCGGTGCTCAAGAGTTAAGATATCCGATGAAAAAATCAAATGAAAATACTAAGATTTTAAGTTTAAATAATCGCATTTTTAACCAAAAGCCAGTAAAGTTAAAATAACAGATCTTAAATCCATATAAGACCATTATAGGTCAGGGCTTATAGATTATAGGTAGATATAGATGTCGCAGTCACGTTTTTCCGAAATTGTAAGAACTGTAATTATTGAAACTAGATTGTCACACAAAGAGAGAAAAAAAGATAAATTTTGCGGGTTCACCATACTTTCTTGGAAAATTTAAGTTTAAATTTTATCATCAAACCCATACGCGTACCCATTTATAGATAGGACTTTAAAAATGAAATTTAGGTTTCTGTTATCATTTCTTAACTGAATGGTTTTTGCGAAAGGCACCAAAGTGATAAAAAGTGTATCTTCTTGTGTGTTTCCGTAACGTATTGAATAAGAGAATGATGATGAAATTAAAACATACACACATAATGAAATTAAAACATACACACATAATGTAAATAACCATGTCCCTGCACTTCCAACAGAAATTTGTTTGAAGGAGATCTATATATGTAACTTTTTAATAGGTCATAAATCTTAAACCGCAACCATTGCATATGAACTTCAAGAACTTTTATATTATGTTACTACGGAACCATTTACGGGCGAGTCCGACTCGCACTTGGCTGCTTTTTGTATATGGGCAAGGTTATTCAAATGGCGCGGACGTAAGATGATGATGCATACCACGGAAACGGATATGCTATGATGGTTGTTTGGCTAAAACGCGAGCGGATCAATTAAAACAAAAATAATTAGCTTAAACAATTTTAAAATTATTAAACTAGTTAACATTAATAATGCGGAACTACGTATAAACAATTTAAACTAATACATCTGTAAAAGGCTCTAGACTGCATGGCGACCATGACAGCAGGCCACGTAAGGCTCTAGGAAATAATTGTGAGAAAATAACTGATTACTTAGATCACTCAGATTTTATAGCATGCGAACTGCTTTTCTTATTCATATTTTTTATGATATTATGAGGCAATCAAGCAGACGCATTTCCTGATGCTGAGAAATTCGTGCCATTTAGAGACACCTAAGATGGTAAATGGTGCGCTGCTAATCTTACTCCGGGATGTTTTTTTTTTTTTTTTTAATAATAAATATCAATACCCATGTCAGAGACATGGCCTTTGTTTATAATAAAAAAGTTAATTTTAATTCTTTAGTAAGATCTTACTAAGTACA
>NJDD01005707.1:88215-110578 GCA_002245505.1 Calephelis nemesis
GTGTGTATGTGTGTGTAAATGTGTATGTGTATATTTTCTTTTATACAACAGTGCGTTATTTTTCTCGTTTCGATTGTAAAGTATTATCTAATATCCGAGCGTTTCTGCGTGAAATATGTTACTCGTATGCAATATGTAATTATTATTTAATACCAATTCATATCGCAATAAAACAGGCTAGGTTGAATAGGTTATCGGGTGATCACAGCTGGGGTTCAAAGCTAAGTTTAATCTAGTTCACTGTTATTTTTACGAGAATGATTTTATTAATTAGTAAGAGGTCTCCAATAAAAAAATGTAATATTTTACTGCCACACCTTTTCCTGCCGCCATAATGAAAGTAGGGTGTTCCAATTCGGTGGGTTGGGTAGTCAACAGACTTCCATAGTCATTTCACTCTGGCCACAAATGAGGAATACCCCTATAACATCTATGGTGTCTATAGGCTACGGTTATCTCTTAAAAAGAGGGCCTTAATAAGAGCCGTTTGCTTGTTCGAAAATAATACAACATAAAAAATTATGCCAACACGAAACCATAAGTCTCCCAATGTGAAAAAATTAACAGATATTATATATTTGATATTTTTCATCGTTGGCACTTGGTAAAACTTCCAAATATTCACATTTTAAAAAAAAGAAACACTGGTACCTACTGTTTTACGTCTTACTTATAATTTATTATTTTTTAAAAAGCCTACCGGTTTCGCTTACAGCAGCATCATCAGGGCTAAAAATTAAACTACTCTTACTAGTTACTTTAAAAAGTTTAAGCTTTAGCCCTAATGATGCTGTTATAAGCGAAACAATAAATAATAAGTGATACGTAGAATATAACGAGTGTTTCTTCATTTAAATAGTAGCTGACCCAACAAACTTTGTATCGCTTGCCGTTAATGCTTCAATAGTAGCGCAGTCTGTCGGATCCAATGTAAAACATTCCAAAATCAACAACTACTTATTATTTGAAAATTAATTAAACAAACCTTTTTTAGCAGCCCAAATTGTGAATCTAAACCATTTTCGAATTCCCTTGAACACACACAAAAAAATCATTAAAATCGGTCCAGACGTCTAGAAGGAGTTCAGTGACAAATACACGAACATAAGAATTATATATATTAAGATATGAATATCAGGTATCAACTAGAGTCAAGCTTCTCACTCTAAACGTTTTAACTATACAAGCTGTAACTTCACAACTTTTCACCTTAGTCAAAATAGGTAGCTCGACAGTTTCAATAGACAATACGCCTATCATTGCGGTTTCAGGACAGCAACGCTTCTTTTAAATATTCTTACGTTTTTTTAAATATAACCTTCCTAGTCACAGAACGATGTGTAGAAGCTCGCCCCATCGCTTAAGATATTCCTGCAACCACATCCTTAATACTCGCTATTGTTGTGTTCCATATTAGGTGGTAAAACTACCGGTAGATCGCCAGATCTGTCTTAAAATTCTAGCTGGAATCTATATTCTACGTGCTAGTAATTTCTAAAAAGTATGACGCATTATATCGACCAGCCAGTTTTTGAAAGGTTAAGAACCATTTGCTGTTTTTTGAGCTTATACTTATTTCTGGGTTAAGTATTTAACTCTAAGTTAGCTCCTGAGTAGGGATAAATTATTTCATACTTGACAGAGGAAGTGCCAATGATTTTCGTACATTCGTAGAAGCTCAAATTCCCTAATTTATGTCTTGAGGACATAGAAGTTATAAGTTTCAGAACCTTTTCGTTTTTTGTGTACTATTATTAGCTTAAATATTATAGTTCAGCTTTTTAGTTCTTCAATGAAATGATCAGTGAGGATATTAGTATTTTTAGATATCAATAACCTCTAATTAATAAGTATAGATATGCAGTAGGAATTCATATTCTCTAATTTATACCTTTGGTGGTATGAAGGTTCCAAGTTTCCTATTTTATTTATGTAGGTAGGGGAAGGTTGCTATGATTGGACCACTTAAATTTATCAAGTAATTTCTCATGAAATGTCATGGAAAAATGAAAACCTTTTGTTGGAATATGCTGCTGTTTATGTCAATTAATGGTATATAAATTATTGGCAATGAAAGTTGATAGGTTTTAGAAATATACTAACATAACTCTTCAATGAGTTTCACCGTTAACTTGAATGGACCACTGAATCGCCATCATTACTCGTACTCGTCTAACTGCATCGACGAACCGCGAGGCTTGGGTTCGATTCACAACGGGGGCAGGCATTTGTGTGATGAACATTTAGATGTCTGCATTTCCGGGTCTGGGTGTTTATTAAATTTATTCTGGTATCTATTTAAGTATTTCTATGTAATAGTATCGTTGACTAACACCCATAACACAAGCATATAATTTGCTTACTTTGGGGTTAGATTCAATTTGTGTAACTTGTCCAGGGATATTGGACTTAGAAATATTTGTATTGACGGTCCAATGAAAGCGACTAAGTGAAATATTTTTTTTAATAGGAAATATTTTTTTATTCAATAGTTTTTGTAACAATCACATTTTACTTCTTCGACAGCTTTTTTGTTTTTCCCGTTCAATCTTCTTTTTAATGTAGCTTTTGGGACACCATGGATTCGACTCGCTTCGTTTATTCCAATAGTTTTTTTCTTAACGATTCATACTAGTTTCATTCCAAGAATAATATTTCTTTTTCCTTTCTATGCCGACATTCTGAAATATACAAACAAAGTCTAATTGTAACAAAAAGTTAGCCAAGTATCAAATTCGTTAAATACTAAGATACCTACACAATAAGAAAATCTTTAGGTAATTATTGATTTTGATATTGCATTTTCGATATTGCTGCAGTTTCCATACATACATTTAATTTTTTATGAGTATCAAGTAAATGTAAACGAAATTCACACAGTCAAAAACATTTCTTAGAATTATACAAAGTGAAAATAGTCATTAAGTTTCTTTGATTGTACTAGTCCAACAGTGGCATCACCATAGTGGCCCATTGATGGAAACTAGGTACATAAACAGAACGAAAGCGGGTATTAAAAGTCGTGTAAAATTTGTTAAAAAACTTCATAGTCTATGTAAGCACAGATAAATTTGCTATTTGATATAATAACATCATCAAAATGAAGAAATTACTACTACTACTTACATTAGTTTGTTGATGGCACGGTTTTTATATTACGGTCACCGCTAACACATATACAGACGTCACTCCTTGCCACGCGTCGCGAGCGTACTGAGATCAGTAGCAGTGTTGTCAGCGTTGAAATTACGATTGCCGTGTTTGTTAGGAAAAATTATCCGTGTTTCTAAGGGAAAGTAATATTCGATTTCCGTAGCAAGGAATTTTATTGAGAACGTATTTTTTTAGTCAACATTTATCTATAATTATTAACCAAAACAGATTGTCTTAATCATATAATGTTTTCATGATTTCAATTTAATCAATTTCATTTTGAGACAATTCGTATTTCTATTTTATCTCTTGATTTAAGTAACATATACTCAGTTGGCACAAATATCCTACAATCACTCCTTCCATGATTACTGACGCACTTTTTTCGCTAACAATAACCCGTTTATTGTAGATGTGATCAATTTATTTCTTTTCTTTGTTTTAATATTATTTACATAACTGAATAGTCGTACTAAACGACGACGAAGAAACACGAACGTTGTACTAAACGAAACTAGCGAGCGCCAATCATAACTAAGCTAAGTATTTATGAATCATTATTAGGGGATTCCCCTTTTTTGTTCGGATACACTAACACGCCATGGAGTTTTTGGCTTGGGCCGATAGGACATTTTGACCTAAATGGTTTCGATGTCGTAGACCGTAGAATCTTAGTAATTCAAGCAAAATTTCCGTAGAACACGGCAATTTCCGTAGCAATGGCAACCCTGATCAGTAGGTACTGTTGCCTATGAACCTCAGATAAAGTATCTATGAACACATTCAACTTGCTGTGACAAGCATAGTTTTTGGAAAAAATAAGTGGTCCAATGAAAGAGCCGGTCCAATGATCGCAACCTTCCCCTACTTATGGTATCTCACAATACAATTAATTTCAGCTTTTCAGAACGTCTGGAAATACCATGAGTTTTGATGATAACCAGTGAGTGAGAGACAAAATCAGAGAATTTTAGAAATTTGTTACATCATATAGACTTTTTTAGTTAAAACTTTATCTGTCTTGTTAATGAAGATACACAGTAGATACATAGTGTGACACAGACTATATTATCAGCCTAATTTTACTTTTAACTTTGTCCTCGTTTATTACTAAGTCTATTCATCTTACTACAAAAATAACTCATTGAACAAGTGTTTTACTGAACAGTATATAAAATTGGATTCAACTAATAACATCATAAACCTTTAACGTGTAACATGTTTTTGATTGGGATGTCGATTTAAAACAATATTTAGCTACATAGACGTCTAAATATTTTTCGGGGTAAGGCAGATTAACTTTCATCATCCATCATACTTTTTCTGAAAATTTTGTTTATGTACCTAAGGACATGTTCGTATTTTCAACCTTCCGTATATTCTACACATTTTATTCCAAAATTGTCCAAAATTTAATAATTGAAACTTGGTAAGTAAGCACTACAATAGCGAGCACTCACGTTAGCGGCATTAATAGAAAAGGAGGCGATACAATCCGTACGAGCTGCTGCACAGTACACGGTAGTTTGGTTTAATTTTGGTTTAATCGGTATTTACAATAAGAATGAATGTATTTTTGTAATATTACAATAAATGGGTTAAGTTTTGTTATCACTAACTACGCAGTACTCTTATCGTTACCGTCCTAGCGGTTGCAGATAAGTAGGATGGTGTTAAGCAAGAGTTACAATTTTGTTTGATAATTAATATGTTGGCAAAATAAGAAGGAATTGAAGATCGAAGTGTAGTAAACTAGAACGTATACCTATCAATTATTTTTTTAAGTCATATAAAATATAGTCATCATAGTGGGCCGGTGCTGGTGTTAACTCTATGAAAACTTCGATTCCCAGGTCTGGCAACTTGAAATGTGTATCGTTTCTATTATTATTAATATTAAGTTATCGGTTTAAATAAAAATAAACTTGTGGGAACCAGGCAAGTGGCCAGTTGGAGGCAGGTTTGCCACCTATCACATTGCTAAGACTAAAGTACCTTCGGCCAATTATACGTTCCTACCTTTAACAAACTTTTTAGAACACGCGCATGAATATTTACGTTATTCTATTTTTTTCTTTACAAAACATCTTTTTTATAGAAATTTCCAGTCATTATAGGATGTGATATACTCTCGTTTACCTTGATTTCTAATTTAAAAACGCCTTAACTAGAATTAAGCTGTGAAGTTATATATGTACATGTCCAAAGTAGTACGCTAAACTGAAGCCAATAAAAAAAGAAGCACATTTTCCCGGGTTTTTCCAAAAAATTCTTTAATTACTCTTTTGGTATTACTTTTAAAAAAAGAAATGTTTCCATAAACAAAGATGATCTTGCATCATGAAATATACGTCGTCTACAAAAACATATGATGATAACGGTGTGTAAATCGAAAGCTAAAGAATAGAGCACTGTAACACAGCCGCAAAATTGTGCTGGACATCCCATTTAACAATCAACATATTCCTACTACTAAAAATTCGAATTCAAAAATGTTATGAAACTAACAGGTTTCTAGTTTGCTATGACTGTCAAAATAAATCTAAAATATCCGCATTTAGGTTATCGCATCGCTAATCTAAATACGGGTGAAAGCTAGCTAGTTAGTTAATAGTAAAAAAATTGTTAGTTAATAGTAAACGTTAGCTAACTAGTAGTAGTTGAAAACTAGCAGTAAAAGCTAGTTTGGCAATAGAGATTCGTTTAAGTAATAACGGACAGCATTTTACAACTAGCCTGATCGAGCTATTTTAAAAGTATCTTCAAGTAAACCGGTAGGCAGAGGCACAACCAGGGCACCCACAACTAGTCAAAGCCACTAAGACTCGCAATATGATAGGTCGCAAGCCTATCTCCAACCGAGCACAAATACATTCCCGGACAAAGTCACTTTTATTAGAAAATTAAAATACACGTTTTTTTATTGCCCGACCTGGGGAAAGAACCCAAGACTTCAAGAAGTCAAGTTCGATGCTGGACCTCTAGACCACAGAAGCTATTTGTATACATTCAATCTTTTTTATTTATCCTATTTTTTTTTCTACTTGGTACTACCTAAATAAGCAAATACGGTATAGATATTATTATTATTATTATTCTAAAAAGATCCTATCCATCTAGGCTCAATTAGGAAAAATAGTAGTTTTACTACAATGCATTTTTTGTGATAAACTAAAACATTACAGAGATGAATTTTATTTTGTAGGTTTGTTGTAAGAGAATAATTCAAAAAACATTTCGTCTAAAAAAAAAAAAGTAAAAATAATTTATATAAAAGTAAACATAATTTCGTCTAAACATTAAAATAACATCATATGCGCATAACATAAACAAATAGGCATTGCTTGTTCTCTTATATATCTACAAACACCTATTTAAATAAAAACAAATAAAGATTGTAATTTAATGATTAATGAAATTGCGCTTATTGCATAAACCGGTTTAACAAGCCAGCACGCTCGCCTTATCGCTGCTTTACTTTTAATTACTATTTAAAACTAATTAATTACAATACTCTTTTGTTTTATAGTAAACATATTCATTAAAACATTGTCTCATGCGATAACATAAGTCACGTATGTGATAAAAGGTAGAAGTAAGTTACAATTATTTAAAACAATGATTAATTCTGTATCACATTTGGAATAGGGATGTACGAGTACTAGCATTAGAGTTAAGGATATCCGAAAATTTAGGTATTTCATATATGTTGCAATATCATACTCCTGTATTTGCAGCCTCGTTGGTCGAATAATAAGAACATCTGACTTCACAATCGCTGGTACTTAGTTTTTCCAATATGATCATGCGTAAGAAGTTGGCAAATATGATAGTCTATGTTTATTATTTGTAACGAAATTATAAAAAAATACCTAATAAACTAGTTTATGCAACATCTCTGCAGATGTTTTAGATTGAGCAGCATCTTCATATTTATAGAATCAAAAGAAACAAGCAACATACAAAATAATTTGTTAGGTATTATTTTATTTACTATTAAAAGCATTTGAAATAATTTAGATATGAAGTAATCACATATTCTTCATTTTGACTGTATGTTCATTTCGAAACAAACTATTTCTGTTGTTTCACCAGTTTCTTAAAAGTACAAAAGCAATCATTATACTTTAAGTAATTAGCATTCATATTTTTAAGGCATACCTACCTATAAATCCTCATTGTAGTCATATTTTGAGGCACTACGTAAATGCTCCCGACCCTGTCAGCGTTTTTGTAGCAACATTAATTGGTTACACAGCACACGTTAGTAGATAATTGGACATAGGAAGTATTTTGCACTATAGCAACTGCAATTCTAGCTTTCTTTTAAGAAAAATTAGTATTATCAAGTCCATATCCCCGAAGAAGTAGGTAAAGGCACAATCGGGGAACCCACGACTAACCTCAGACACTAAGTCCTTAAGTCTGCTACGAAAAATCTGTAACCATTTTGGAGTTCTTGGTCTTAGCTTTCATTTTTTTGTGCTATAAACGATTTCAAAATTTTCATATTTACGTAATGTTTGAATGCCGAATGGTTGAGGATGTGTAAGCTATGAGCAAATCTGTAGGAACTAGAATTGTCTTAACTCTTAACTTTAAATTAAAAATTAAACGAACAATTATTGTGAGTCGGACTCGCCCATGGACTACCAAGCGTTTTGTTTTGTAGCATAAAACAGAATTCATCATTGTAATACATAATAATATCATGATATCTCGGTTAAATTATTTCACAGTTCACAATTTCACATAGACTTTTAATTTTCAAATATTCAGATTTTTTTTACAGTGATTTAAGCTTACATAACTTCTCCAATTACGACGGATCAATCCGTCAACCACAAAAAAATATTTGAATGTTTATGCTAAGCTGTTGCGTGATTCAGAGCCAAACAGCGCTCGGCTGTATAATTTTAAAACCTAGTAGGAAGCAACAACTAAATTTTACAGGAGAACCAAAAAACCAGTTGATCACTTTGAAAGCATGCCCCTCCGAAACTATAAGTGCTACATGGATGACACTTAGATCAAAAGATGCAGTATATCAATGGCTTTGGAATGCATGTTACCATAATTATAAATACATAATTCGGCACGTTTTAAAGCACTTACTAATGAATAAATTGTTTTTTTAAATTTGGTTTTGCCTGAATCACAATTTTAAAAACCTAGAAGAGGCACTAGGTGTTAAAATTGTTATATTATAAGCTCACCTATCGCTATGAATATTTATACAATTACTAGTAAGTATTGTTCAGAAAGACAAAATGAATGTAAATGATTTGTGAAATGAATGATGAAGTGGAATTAAGTATAAATGAAATCACATAATTATTAAAAAAAGATTATTTAAAAATTAGTATAATCAGTCTCCTACTAAATGACATGTCTCTTTCTAATTAAAAAATGAGCATGATACTCTGTTTCAACATTTTGTATGTTGGTACATTGTGATTTATCTTTATAAATACTGTAGCTTTTAAGCTACGGTATTTATATTCTCACGAAAACGGTTGGTTTGCTCTTGCTCCTTAAAAACGATGGAATTTGGATAGGTTGCAATGTAAACCGATGACGCAATGTTGGATGGCACGGTTATCTCATTCGCATTTTCAGTTACTGCAAGAAAAACAAATCAGAATCAAGGCCATAACTTTTAAAAGTCTTTAAAAGAAATATCGAGTTTATCTTCTCGAAATATATCGTATATATAGTCCGGATCTTTGACTCTGAAAAGTATTTAAAGATAGAAAAAATGAGCATGATACTCTGTTTCAATATTTTGTTCGTCAGAAACTAAATCTTCAGATACATTGCAAGCTAGTAAATCTATTCAAGTTTCTTCGGTTTGTAGGCGTGAGCGGTACAAGTTTTGAAACAATTCCATCTTTCTTAATTTTTTATCCCTCTTGCAGTATTATTAGCCTGCGGTAGTAATTCTACATTCATTTTTACAAAGAGGATTTTGACGAAGCCTATTCGTCAAAATTCTCTTTGTAAAATAGTTTTCGGCTCTCTCTCACAAATCTAACACCAAAAACAGAATTTTAAGTAAGTGTCTTTCTAACATCGTTGGAATTATCACGACTTGAATTACTTTTCTTTTAAATCCACTGGTTTTTTTTTCTCAACTTCCATAATGTTAATATTTTTAAGTAGCAGGAGCAAGGCCACCGTTTTATAAATATCGCAGATTTTATCGCAATGTATACGGAACCTACAATATATTTAAATCAGTTTACCAATGAGACATCTGATATTCAAGCCGATAACAGATTTCTGATAATAGCCGAACAATAGCCGAAAATAATACTGAAAGCTCTGAAGAGAATAAACTGTAATATAAATTTAAATAAATATAAGAAAAAGGCTAAGAAAGCAATACTTAGATATCAAGAAGACGCTGAAAAGACGAATACTAATGAAGATAGATATTCCTTAATGGACCTGCAAAAAGTGATGTTGATACCCGATATACCAAAGATAAGATTCTTTTTTTTGAGTCTCTTATAAAAGACTTATGTACAAATACTTTGGCATGCAGTCTGGGCTGTTAAAGATGCGAATAATATTATAGATGCGCTATCAGCATTATTATAAAAACACAGGGAATTTGTGATATGGTGCGATAACTGCACTAGCCATAATAAAACTGAAAACACTTCTTTTGTCAACTCAAATACTTTTAATATTGAGTCCATAAATCTCAGGTATTTAACAAAAACAAACGAACGCTAGTCTGTTTTCGTCCTTTGAATCTTCGTCTGTTACTGATCGTTTGGCCAGAAATTCGAGCGTCGTCAACCATTTCAAAAACCTAGTAAGTCGCTTTACAACTTTAAAAACATAGCATGGACATCCTTTACTAGGTTTTAAAGTTGTCAATGTCCCTTGCTATTCAGTTGTTTTTTAACTATTTTTGTGTCACGACTGTGTACTTACTAGGTTTATGAAAACTAAAAATCAACCTTGTAAGCTGTTTTTTGAGATTTTGACGATGCAGATCAGATACCTAGGTGCATCAAAAACCCGATTTTTGATAGAGATGTCCCTTACTAGGTTTTAAATTTGTACAGCCGCGCTATATTTTAACAGTTAAATAAAACTATTTTAAATGTTACTAGAGTTCGTTCAAAATAATATTAGATGGAAATGTACACTATAATGTACATTATATATATTTTTGTATATCGTTCTCTTATTTCAGAAATTACACTTTCAGAAACTATTCAATTCAGAAAAAAAAAACTTTACAGTATTATGAAAATGGTAGTAGAAACCTCAATGTCATTTTGAAAAAACTATCCAAGGCTGTTGTCAGCGTCCGCGTGTTTAATAGCCCCACAGAAACATTTTTCGGGATAAAAACTGTCCTATATTGTGTTAAACCTAGTTAACCTATACATGTGCGCCTTTCATGAACATCGATTTAGCAGTTTTTGCGTGAAGAATAGCAAACAAACATACAAACTTTCGCATTTATAACATTAATAACAAGACATAGATTTAATACAAAAATTGAGTTTTAGTTCTAAGTATTGGAAATTCCCACCATTTATTGTTATTTTTGTATTTTTATGTGCAAATCTACATTCTACTTTCTAAGTTTTAACAACACAACTCTTATAGTTTCGGTAAAAAAGTGGCTGTGACAGACAGACATGACGAATCTAAAAGTCTACCGTTTTTTGGCCTTTGGCTATGGAACCATTAAAAGCAATTCCGTAGCCCATATCCGTAAAGAAAGTGTGTTCACAACCCTAAAATAGATATCGACAATGCCGACATTGTGTCTGTTGTTTCTCTGACATTACATTGATATAACCCATTTAATTGCTTTTTTATGTAAATTATTATTTAATTGCCATTGTTAATTTATTCAACATTACTTTTTTTAGATATCGGCTTTGTACAAGTTAGTAAGTACACATAATTATCTAACTATCCTCGCGGTTTTTACAACTTCACCGGACTTTTGTATCAACTTACATTTTCGCCATAGCGTCAGTGCTCGCTATCTGTGTTAGCCATGCCATGTTTTAAATATCAGAGAACCGTCAGCTTCTTTACTTATCATATTGTTACAAAAATGCACGTAAATATAGATGCATATTCGTTGTTATAACGATGACCCAATTCAGCACCAGGGTATTTAAAAACACAATAAAAAAAACTATGGACAATAATTTACACGGATTGAATCTAACCCCAAAATAAGCAAATTATATGCTTCTGTTATGGATGTTAGTCAAAGATTCTGATACATAGAAATACTTAAATATATACCAGAATAAATTTAATAAACACTCAAAACCGGAACTGCAGACGTCTAAATGTTAATCACACTGCCCCCGTCGGAAATCGAACCCGAGCCTCACGGTTGTTCGGTGTAGTTAGGAGCGTACGCTGGCTACTCGACCAACGAGACGGTCAACAATATTAGTGTTTTTGAATTTATACATGTTATTGCTTAGGTATATTGGCAATATCTCTTCCTAAGCTACGCTACTCAAAACGTCAAACTTGTCAAAAAGCTTCAAAGTGGCGCCTTTCAACTGAACCGAAACCAAAAAAACCACGCCAAACTCATTCAAAAGTCAAAGTCATGTTGAGTGTTTTTTCTGAATATCGCGGTATTGTGTACTTGAAATTTTTGCCGGAAGGTCAAACGGTAAAGAAGAAAGGTTGAGTGTCATTCGGCGTTTAAGAGAGCAAATTTGACGAAAAACGCCCGATTTTTGCAAAGAAAAATCTTGGATTATACACCACGACAATGCGCCTTCACATTAGGCTATCACTGTGAACGAATTTTTGACTAAACATAATAAATACCATCGCGCAACCACTATATTGTAATATAAGTTTTAAGATAGCTACCCGCCCCAGCTTCATACGGGTGGAAAAACTTCTGTGTTATAATATACATATATGAACCTGCCTCTTGAATCATCTCTATTATTAAAAAAAAAACCGAATCAAATTCCGTTACGTAGTTTTAAAGGTCTAAGCACACACAGGTATAGACAGCGGAGAGCGCTTTTGTTTACAATTTATACTATGCAGTGATTAACTAAATGAATACATGGGCGAGTACTAGTTCGAGTTAAAATTTTTCGAACGGCGCACAATAATTCATGAATATAAGAGTCCTGTTTTGACAAAAACCGAAACTAGATTTTTTAGCCGAAATTGGCCGAAACCGAAACTGAAACTTTCGTTCGTTTACTAACTTTTCCAATAACATTCGATTAAAAAAGCCCTCATACTGTGCCTCTTTAACTGAGTCCAAAAATATGTTTTTTCATGATCCAACTAGTGGTACATGTCTAGATTGATAAAACCGTGAATATTTATGGATTATGAATTCATAGCCGATCCAGCAAACTTCGTTCACTTATCACCCAATACTGGCTAAAAGATATATATGTATACATATACATAGTATGTTAGGTGACCGGTACTTTTGTTTTGTTTTTCTACATTCAAGATTTATATATCGCGTATTATATAATCTCTAAACTACAAAACTTACGATTTCTAAAAAAAATTCGGACAATCTATAAATCATTACAAAACAAATAAATTAAATCGGACTACGCTTTAATGAATTATAGTCCAATTTACAGTTCGTCTTTTCACCCTCTCGCAAAGGAAACCCTCTAGTAAGCAGGACAAGAAGTATCCTATAACTCGGAAGATAAAGACCTACCAATAAAATTTTATTACGATCAATTCTGTAGATTATGTGTGAATCGCAGGCAGATAGAGAGACTGATAGACAGAAAATAAAATGTGTTCTGCCTCTTCACTTGCCTTTAACTATTGTTTTTTAAACATCTTTTAAGAACGGTACTCACTTTTCTACCGTTTTTTATAATGACATATTAAGTATGACTTAGAACTAGTAGTAAATTAATTCAACTAATAAAATTTAAGTGGGACCATCTCGGAACCATTAACGATCTTTCAAAATAAACGCAGTGATAATGAATTTATTGGAATTGGTGTGTTTCAGAAAATAATCCACCAACCTTATACAGTACCTAGTATCTTAATTTTTTATCCTGTTACATATAAAATACGCTGACTCCCGTTACCTTTACATATCCCTTAACCTCTGATCCTCTTATCCTCAATATTATTTATCTTTTTTTATTTCTATTTATCCCTAAACCATTAGTCTTGGTTCCTTCCTCGATAAATCACCATATTGTTACTAACTCTTAATATATCCCGCTTATATATCCCTGATCTTGTTATCTTTAATAACATTTCTTACACACTGTACCTAAGTCTGTAGTCCCGTAGCCTTGATCTTAGATTCTCGAATCTCATTAGAGGTTCTCTTGAACAGCAACCTCATTTTATACGCCTACATAACAATTTTCGTCAAGGTGACATAATATAGGAAAATCACTTGTATAAATTAAACAGTGGATAGTATGGCTAACACTATACATGTTATTACTCGTAATATCCCAAAATACTGGTAATTTTTGGTTAATTCTGATTTATTTCATCTGTTACTTAATTCATTTCAAACAATTTATTTTATTAATATGGTGCCTCTTCCGGGCTCCAATGAAATATTTGGTCTACTGCTTGTAGGCTAGGCTAGCTAATTTATTTGTTACTAACACCGTGTACGTGACTAGGTGGTAAAATTTTGCAATTGCTCGTCCATTGCCAACGTATTAATGTCATTGCTTAACTTTTTCGTATTATCAATGTTTTTCACCACTTTCGTGTTTAGGATTTGGATGATTATGTAGCCTTTAAACTTACTTCCACAAGACGATTAAAATCTCAAAATCAGGTAGGCAACATACCGTTAACAGAGTTAATTGTGCGTTATCAAACTGAGACTGAAACGTGAGAAATTAGGAATATGAATGATGAGATTACCGAATCGGGATGAGCTTTTTGCCTCTAATAATTATGGATTAATGTATCTATGGTATGATTGTTACTATAGAGACTAAAAGATTCCTAAAAGTAGCTTACGATGTAACCATATACTCATAAAAAGTATCTTCATGCCCATATCCCCGAAGAGATAGGCAGACGCACAACCAGGGCACCCACGTCTATTCAAAGACAGTAAGTCCCATAATGTGATAGGTGGCAAGCCTATTGCCAACCGGGCACATATCCAATCTCGACTACTTTTTTTATTAGAAAATTGGAAAAACCTAATTTTATTTTTTGTTGCCCGACTCGGAATTCGAACCCTGGATCTCATGCAGTCAAGTCCATCAACTGAACTGCTAGACAGAGGTGACATACTTATATTTTCTTGTATCTATATTATATTAATATTTTAGTCTATTGAATTCTGCATGTTAAATAAATTTTAAAAAATAAGCTCCGGCGATTATTAACACCTTTTTAGCATTTTTATATTTTTTTGTCTGTCTCTCACGAACGTGATTAACGGCGAATTCATTGAACCGATCGTAACGAAATTTTGCTGGTAGATACTTTATGTCTGCAAAAGGTTATATGATACTTTTTATCTCGCTAACTAAAGGGATTCCTATGGAAGAGGGGTAAAAGTAAAAATGTAAGTAGTTCTATTATTGATTAGCACATAGCCTGATTATTTTTGTTTTGTAGTATATTTTTTAAGTTTTGTGAAAAATTAGAGATATAACAAGACTCATTAAAACGTGACCAGATAATTTGAAATCCGGAATGAACATTTTACATTCACATACATATCTTAACACTGACTTCTGCAGGGTAAGCAGAGAGTATCGAGTACCAGGTGAAGTATCTACTGGTGAGCACCAACTAAACATATTTTAGGTGTATGCTATCTTTTTCAAATTAAACAAAAAGATAAGAGAGAGAGAGATGAGTTCGTGATGTTTCCCGGAAAATAGTATAAAATAAGAATGTAAAGTATCTTCACGCCCATATTCCCGAAGAGGTAGGCAGAGGCACAACCAGGGCACCCACGACTAGCCGAAGATATTAAGTCCCACAATGTGGTAGGTGGCAAGCCTATCGCCAACCGGGCGCAGATATCCTATCCCGAGCAACCCTTTTTATTAGAAAGTTGGAAAAAACCCAATTTTCTTTTTGCTGCCCGACCCGGGATTCGAACCCGGGACCTCATGCAGTCAAGTCCAACAACTGAACCGCTAGACCACAGAGGCGATCAAAAATAAAAATAAAAATGTAGAAATGTCATGTAGAAACTAATTTGAGAGCACCTAACGTTGTTTGTCTCTTACTGTCACTATCGTTGGAAAACTAGCGATAAATTAAAGTCCGTTAGTGAGTGCGCAACAAAATAACTATTTTTTACTAGTTCCGAAACTTTTTTAAAGAAATTTGTCATAAAATCGTTAGAGAATTAAAATTATGTTTAAAACTAATAATGCTTTAATTACTAATTCAATTCATCAAAAGTCAATCATTTAATCACTCAATTGATTTTCTCTAAAAAGCGAAAATCTTTTAAAACTTGACCAAAACCAGAGTATTGAGATAGTTAAATAATATGATACAAAATAGCCGTTAGTTAAACATCACGTTTTAAGCGTTTTATTGCACATTAGAAATCAGCTCAAAGATCGCGAAATCGTGCGTAATATCGCAGCTGTAAGGTCACTCCTACGTAATGTTTAATTACTGGCATGACAAAATCAATATATCATGAGATAACCCCAGAGTCAATGGCTTACACGAGGTAGGGGACATACACTTGGTTAAGTATGTTGTTCTAGTTGGGATTTAGAAATAAAGTTATTTATCCTATTAATATTACAAATTGCGAAAGTTTGTCTGTTTGTTTGTTTAGTTTGTTACACCCTCACGCAAAATCTAATGAACCAATTTTCATGAAATTTTGTATATACATAAAGATTAACTTGGATTAACACATAGAATAGTTTTTATCCTAAAATAATGCTACCGTGGTATAACGCGCGCAACGCCTCGGACAACAGGCAGTAATATATAAAACGTTGAAATGAATGTTACTAACACAGTAACCTACGTGGTAGAGTGTTGCTGAATAGGTATATTCTTTCCATTCATAATTTAAAACGGCTCTTCGATACTTTGCCAAAGGCAAATCTTAAATACCTACCTTAAGGTAAAGGGAAATAGGTATTAAAGGAATTTTGAAAATCATATACATGTAGGTGTAAAATAGTAAAGTAAATTAAAAGTTCATCAATGTCGAAGAAAGCAGATTGTGATAAAGTTTGTTGTATAGGCAGTGTATGACTGGGAGAAGGACGTTTCAACAAATTCCCAAAGGAGAGCGTTACTTTACCAACGATATATCCGAGCACAATGATTTATTGGTCAAGACCGGTGAAAAGTAAAATAAAAAGTATATTCACGTCCATATCCGCAAAGAAGTAGGCAGAGGCAGAACTAGGGTACTAACGACTAGACGAAGACACTAATGCCCGATTTCACCAAGAGCCCCTATATTTAGGGGACCTTTTAACGTGTTTTATATTGAAACAGTCCCGTAAGTAACGTTAAAAGGTCCCCTAAAGTATAGGGGCTCTTGGTGAAATCGGGCATAAGTCCCACAAGACTGATGAAGTTGTAAGAACCGCGAAATTAGCAACACATTAGTCATCAAAAAAGCAAGAGCTATAATTATATCCGATTTCGTATGCAAAATAATTCGTTTAAAATTATTTTCTAGTTTTCATGTCCTCTAATTTGAACCGATTTAATTAAGTACGTTGTACAAAAATATGCACCTACTCCGCCATATTGTTTTGTGGCCTTTTTGGATTAATAACAATACTAGATACGTGCAATCGCATTGTGATCGGAACTACATGTGATTGATTGAAGACAATTTACTAGGTGGTAGGGTTTAAAGGAAGAAGGAAAGAAAATTTTTTATTTGTGTTTAAAATATGTGTGTAAATTAGATGTTACAAAAATATTTAAGTACTTATATCTACATATTCTACCATATTTTGGTGTGCAAATATTTTGACAGTTTCGCAGCGACTCGCCCGGATTAGTACTAGCGCCTTACCTATTCCTGCCGCCATAGCGTCAATGCTTGCCGTTGACGTGTTCCGGTTTGGAGGGTAAGGTAGCCAGTAAACTAACTTTTGCTCGAAGCCTTATTAGGCCTCAGGTTGGCAACGCACCATTAACATATTGCGTGTCTAAGTGGCGTAATTTTTTTACTAGGAAATCCGTCAGCTTGTATCCAATATCATAAAAAAATGATTCGAACTTCAGTTGGAAGATATAGCCGTCCCTAATAAATGCACAGGTCAAAGTAAAGCTTCTAAAAATATTTATTGTGTATTAAAGTAACCTCTGTGCAGTTCCTGAGTGTACATCTTAGCAAGTGTATCTAATTAGGTCTGTTAATTATACAAATATTGACAGATAACACGTCGATAACATGCATTACTAGCGGTTATGTCAAGATAATGTAGTACATTAGGTAAACATCGACACTATGTTCTCTATACATTAATAACATTTGACCCCCTTACAACCGACAGCCTATATTGAGTTATGGTAGTTGTTAAAAATAAAACTTACTGATATGTAACTTTAACTACTAGTCGACCCGGTGAACTTCATTCACTTGACATTACATACTGTAAGTATCTTCACGCCCACATCCTCGAAGATTTAGGCAGAGGCACAACCAAGGCACCCACAACTAGCCGAAGACACTAGGTCCCACAATGTGATAAGTGGCAAGCCTATCGCCAATCGGAAATGGAAAAACCTAATTTTCTTTTTGTTGCCCGACCCAGGAATCGAACCCAGGACCTTATGCAGTCAAGTCCGACAGCTGAACCGATAGGCCACAGAGGCGACATTACTTGCTGTCTTTTCGTAAAGATATGTATGTATATTTTTGTTACCTGTACATTCAAATGTTTCTCTACATTGAGGATTTTAAGTTATTTGTTAACTTAATATGGAGTGTTCTTGTCTGTTATTTCTAAACTAAGTATAAAAGTCATAACTAGGAAAAAATTCGGGACAATCTGTAAAGCAGATACGATAAAAAAACTACAAAATTAAATCGGTCTACGAGATGTAGAATAATCCTTCATTTTGCTGATTTCACGTAAGCAGTGTAACTGTCGTAGCGGGAAGTCTTTTAAAATGCACAGAATATGACAAGCTTAGCTAAAGTTATATGTCATTCTGTGTCATTTAGAAGACTTTTCGCCTCAACAGTTACATTGTTTACGCGGAAGAAGCAAAATTTTAATATGTATATTCCCCGTGTTGGTCCGGGCTCCTTTGCAGAATAGACCATCTGTCTTCCTAACAGGCAGCTCGTGAAAGGCGATCATAGTGATATCGTCACTACCAACGTGACATCCTACTAGGTGGTAGAATTTTGCAACAACTCGCCCGGATTGGTACCTTAGCTATTCCTGCCAATATAACGTAAAAATGCTTGCCGTTGACGTGTTCCGGTTAGGAGGGTAAGGTAACCGGTAAACTTACTTTTGCTCGAGGCCTAACATCCCGGATTTAGGTTGGCAATGCACCATTATCACCTTTGGTGTCTATATATATAAATTACGTGTTACGTTGTTTGTCCCTGATGAACTCCTAAACTACTTAATCGATTTTAACAAAATTTGCACACCGTGTGTAGTTTGATCCAACTTGAGGGATAGGATAGGTTTCATCTCAATTTATGATAAAAAAAAGTACCTACATTCCGAGCGAAGCCAGAACTGGCAGCTTCTATATAATAAAGTTCTACATCTGTTACAATGACTTGTATCCTTATATATCGTTATATGACTTATACCCTTACCCGTAAAATTCCCTTCAAAACTACGTTTTAAGCCACTAAATAGCTTGAAAATTTACCGAGATACGGGCAAAAAACAACTTTTTTTTAAATTTTGGAACAGGTTAGTTTTTGGAGTGTAGGTGAATGCTAGGAGTTCTAGTAACTTTAAATAATTTTAAAGCTTTTAAAAAATGCTTTGAAAAAAGTCTTATGCAATTTTCTCGAAAAATTTACCATTTTTCGTTCAAATAATGTGTTCTACTTTCAATAAATCATTACTCGGTTTTTATTACGCCTACAATCAATTAAAAGGCACCAATCTCTTTGTTGTTTTATAAGCTTAGTTTTTGTTCCTTGTTCCATGTATAGTTTTTCAGTTATTCCTAAAAAAGCGATTAAAAACGTGGTTTTTTTTCACGAAAAATGCCAATTTTCAATCGCGTATAACTCGAAAACTGTTGAGTTTAAAAAAAAATCTAAGAACAATTTTCGCTTAAAATTTGTTCCTCTATCGATTTCCGTGGTTATTTTTTACACAAAAAATCCACCCCTAGGGAAAAAGCACACATTGGGATAGGGTAGATTTTGCTTTTTGAGGTATTCCCTACATGCTGTCAAAATTTCATGAAAATCTATGCAGGTTCAAAAAATTCGGAGGTGAAAACCTTGGTAGCTTGAGCTATAATAGACACATACAATTTATAAAAGCCCCCTTTTGTTTTTGGGAGTTAAAAAAAAATTAGTTAGCCAAAAATGCAAATGCAGACGTTCGACGCCAGACAGACTAATTATTTGAGATATCAAGCAACAACGTACGAATTTTACATTAAAGCTAATCAATAATGTGCTATAAAGGAGACAAACTCAGATTTTTTGCCGAAACCCTGAAAGTATGAAGCGAATGAACCCATTTCCATGCAGTTTATTTGAAGTGAAAACTATTTTTTTTTGTTTTGAAAGCTGGCGAGATTAAAAACTTCTCAGCTAGGTTAGGTCTAGTCTAGGCTAGCTAAACAAAGACTATTTTATGATTAAATAAAGATAAACAGAGACGGATTTTAAGTAAAAATACTTTTTCTTTTTATAGCAATAATCGTATCTTAAGCCGTTAAGAAAGAAGCCGACAAATCCCATTTAAGAAGATTTGTATACGCCGGCCAAACGATGCAAACTTTATGTGCCTGTTGATTCTAAATGGGGTATTTATAGGCCATTTAAATACAACGATCATGTATGAAAACATCATTTTTATACATTACAGTGTTAATTTGCTTACTGGATGGGAAAATAGCTTTGAAGATGTGCTGTTTTCAACGCAGATGCTTTGTAGTATTAAATTGTATCGTGGTACGTAAATCAACATAGATATTTGCTACTCCCGTTAAATACTTCTTGTGCAACGGGACTCAAAATTCGACAAATATTTTTTAATAAAATGTCCGAAAATATAATATTGGGCTTCTTAACATACATAAACACATATTTTCAAAGTCTTTTACAGGGTGGGTAGTGAGTATTTAAAGCCAAACTCACGATCATTGTACTCACGTGCTGGTTTCGGAAACTTTTGATACTGTCCTCGGTTGGTACGCAAGCGATTTGATCTTAGAATGTGAACCTAAGTGTCCCCAAGTACATTCATAGATCTTTACTTTGTAAAGTTAGGTATTTGTCCAATTACAAGACAAGCAAGCGCGCTGACAACATACAGCCCTGGTGACGCCAGTGTTAAAATCCAACCAAGGCGAAATGTTGCCTTCCACCCGCACACATGCTTTAGAAATACATAGACTGAACGTAGCAGGGTCTATCCCAATGTTTGACTGACTTCGAAAAACGAGGAGATTTAGAGGATAAATTCGACTACTATATTTTTTTACTTACCCGAAAAGAGAGTAGGTTATCCGTTCGTCTTTGTTTTTTTACGTTTGTTGCACGAAAGGTAGGATATGATTTCGAGGCGATCCTTCAAAATTTTGTTTGTTTGTTTAATTGTTTAATTAGTTGACATTTGAAGGATGAAAATCCTACCTATTTACTTGAAGTTAATAAGTATCTTGTGATAGTAGTATTGTTCTTTGGAAGACGTTGGTTTTTAAAGATGTTTATAAAAGTAAAACAGATTTACAGGTCGTTAAAGAACCAGAAAAAAATATATCATGATAGATTACTTTCACGGTGTTTTTGCGTATTAGATGAGGAAATAAACAAACAATAAAAACATTTCAGTTTTCCTATTTAAAAAAAAGTTATTTTGTTTTAATTTGTAAAGGCAAACAAGCACTTTTCTGGTGCTTAGAAATAATTGATTAATTACGTTGCCAAAGTGGAACTGGGATTTTATGTCTTTTATCTAAAATATGTGTAAACTGGTTACCACGCCGGAAAAGGTGAATTGATGAGATTAATAAAATTGAATTGATAATGAAACTGATGAGACTATCTCTATAACGGCTAGAATATAAGTTAGTTTATTCGTATACTTGTTACAACTCGTACGAATCAACTGTGCACTCCGGTGGAATGTGACTCCTCTCCCGCTGCCCCGTGCGGCGTCCCTCATTCGCTGCAAGCGCTCAGTAGCGATTCTCGTAGTAACATTTTTGCCGTAATCAAACAGATCTTTTATCAATGTGAAAAAATTAAAAATAAATGAAAATGACAAATGAAGTCACAGCGCGAGGTCTATAGTTAATTCGTCTTTAAATAAAAACTTTTTTCATAAACACATATGGTTTTACGAAATATAAACGCGTAAAATGTTATACTAGAAATAATTTAGGAATAAGCAAAATCTTTACTTATAAACTCGGAATAGCTTATACCTTGTATAGTTTCAGTGTATCTGTCCATACAAGGTTTTCAACCGTAATTTGTAATAGATTTAAAAAATATGCCTTTTTAAAATAAGGATTTCTAATATTAAAATTATTATGATGGAAATGTGAAAGTAGAACAGATTAAAGAAATTAACAATGTAAAAAACCGATTACGTGATACGTAAGGAAAACAAAAACTATAATTTAAAAGTTGCTGTAATTTTTGAATATTTTGACGATTATATCTCTGAATATGGATTGCAGAGGTACAATCAGGGCACCAACGACTAACAGAAGACACTAAGTCCCACAGTGTGATAGTGGCAATCTTATCGCCAACTGGACTCATATTCAATCTCGAGCGAAGTTATTTTTATAAGAAAAATTAAAATACGCATTTTCTATTTTTATGCTGTTCGAACCCGGGATTGAACCCAGGACCTCAAGAAGTCAAGTCCAATTTCAGACCGCTAGACCACAGAGGCGATCGATATGTTATTGCAATATCAAATTGACACAAATTGACAAATTTCTCTTCAAAAAATGTGATTTGCAAAGTTGCCGTTTGTTGCAGCTATCCATATATATATATACAACGTGTAACATAAGGCCCCAA
>NJDD01005707.1:147036-179388 GCA_002245505.1 Calephelis nemesis
TCATGCTCAAAATGAAAAAAAAAAACAAAAAATACTGTTTATCGAAATGTTTTGGATTAAGTTTTAAATTAGCTAGCAATTAATGAAATATTTTTTGTTTGAATAAATGCATTTGATTTTCCAACATATTTCTTTTTAATATTTCAGTTATACCTAGCGACGTACGTAAAGGGCCGCTTGTAATATTACAAAAATAACTTCGTTAAAGAAAACCGACTACAAAACTAAAAAGTAAAAAATAACAAAGGTTCAATATTGATTATATAATATCTTTTAATTATAGCTGCTATTTACTAATAGGTCTGAAGTCGGTGCTAAGCCTTGAACTAATAATTAATTTTATTATTAGTAAGTATTAAATTGGCTTGGCACCGACTTCAGACCTGTTAGTAAATAGCATATTGAAAGTTTTGAATTCGGTTTTTTTAATAAAGTTATTTTTATTTACTTTTTAGTTTATTGGTTATATAATTTAATTAAACAAAAATAGATCCGGATCCGGATAGGTCAAAGTAGATAAAAAAATGCTCACAAAATAAGAGCTAATGGGTCTACCTAAACATTTTTACATATATGGGACTAAATCGAAACTATTCTGCATCAAACGAAAAAATAATTACATAAATCGGTTCAGAAATCTCGGTGCAATCGGAGTACATACATAAAAAAAGGTACCTTCCGAATTGAGAACCTCCTCCTTTTTTTGAAGTCTTTTTTTATGATATTGGAAGGCAAACTAGCTGACGGATTTTCTGATGGTAAGAAATTTATGTCGCCTAGAGACACTAAGGGTGGTAATGGTGCGTTGCCAACCTGAGACCGGGATGTTAGGCCTCGAGCATAAGTAAGTTTAGTAGCTACCTTACCCTCCAAATCAGAACACGTCATGACGTTATAGCGAAAGGAATATGTAAGGCGGTGGTACCAATCCGGGTGAGTCGCTGCGAAACTCTACCACCTAGTCAGATGTTACGGTGTTAGCGACGGTAAGCCTATGCTCGCCTTTTAAGATCTGCCTGGCAGGAAAGCAGATGGTTGGTATTCTGCAAAGGAGCCCGAACCACTGGGAAAACTGTTTAATGTAAATGCTGTTTTCTATACTTTTTATCGTCGGTGCTTGGTGGGATTCCATTCTAGACACAATATATTAATTTCACTTGTACTTTAATCAACACATTTTTATTATTATATTATAGCCAACCAAGCCAGCTTTGCTCTTTATACGTCATCATGGCTATAACAACTGAAGTTTTGTTTAAAATCTTATCAATTAATTGTCATACAATTATAAACCTATACAATACAATAAAACTTCAGTTGTTATAGCCCTGATGATGAGTATATCGCGAAACCGGCTGGATGAAATATAATAACAAAAATAAAATGTGCAAAGTACAAGGGAAATAAATGTATTGTGTTAATTATTTAACTATTTTTATTGTATTTGCTAATTAGTATTTTGTTAAATATACCGCTTCAAATAGTATTGTATATATACTGCTTCAAAGCATATTAAATACTTCTACGTATTTGTATCTTACACTACTTACACCCAATACAAACAAATAACTCGCTTGCTTTGAGGTTACATTAATCTCTGAACTTGTCTATGAATATTTTTTTTATTTATTAGGTTTGTGTTTGCTTGTTTCCAGTATAGTAAAACGAGAGGCCTCACAGCACCAGACCTTGACAGACACAATGGGTGATAAGCCTGCGGTCAGACGTCGGGGAAACCAATCGTCTGCATACATGACTTGCATGTAATTTAATCACCGGGATCGAATACTACATGGAGGCGGTAATCATTTCAAAGTAAAGTATCTTCGAGCCCATATACCGCAAGGGGTCGGTAGATACACAACCAGGACACCCACAACTAGCTGAAGACACTAAGACCCACAATGTGATAGGTAGCAAACCTATCGCCAACCGGGAACATATATGCAATTTCAGGCAAAAAAAAATATCGGAAAATTGGAAAAATCACATTTTATTTTAAAAAAATTTTTGGTAATCGTTTAATTTAACTGTTATTATAAATTTGTTTATATCGGGTTTTTTCAAAGATGGCAGATGGTATATTCAACTCATCCGAATCCAATTTTACATTTTTACATATTGTTTTATGGGAAAAACAGCGAAGAAGCACAGGTTTCTTATGATGGAAGTACACCATACAATAGATGTTTTAGGAGCATCGCTGTTTTGTGGCCGAAGTATTATCCAGCCCTAATCCGATCTAGGATCGTGGTATTTTCATCGCGGTGGTAAGAATAGGTAGGGTGGTGGTTTCTTAGTTGGGCAGGTAACTGCGCAGCGTTTTTTCATCAGTGGTCTTGATGTTACCAACTGATTTAGCACTCGTCTCTTATGAACTGCTAGGATGTGAGGCAGATAGTATATAGTACTTTTATATATACAACGCCATTTATTTCCATTACCTCAAAGTTATTTTTAGCCACTGCCATGATCTAGAGTGACAGGTAGAGTAACTAGTAAACTTGCGCAAGAAGTTTGAAAGCCCAACTTCATTTCAACGAAACACCGTTTCCACTCTTAAAAAAACGCAGGATTATTTTGTGTCTATTTTCTAGCCTCTGCTACAAAAAGTTTGAAATATCACAAAAACTAAACTACTTTGCAAAGTTCCAGGTCAACACAGGAACGTTAGACAAATTTGACTTACAAAGTTAGAATGCAAATAGGTTTGGGACAGGCGAACACTAAAAAGAGAATGCCTAATTTTGCGGCCAGATCAAAGGGACTTTAGCTAGACCTTGGTGGTTACAATGAGACATAAGACTATCTGCGGTCAGACGAAGGGTAACCGATGTGCGGCATACATGTCTGGCATGTAACATTATCAGAGGAATCATGCTGCATGTGGATGTGGTAATAAAGCAAGCAAAACTAATCTTAAATATAAAAATATTTTTTACATTACATACTTTTTTGTTTAATAAAACTTTACATGGACACCTATAGAGGTTTATATGTGCAAGTGAGCCGTTCTAGTGTATGATTAACAATTTAATTGGTCTTAAGATATGGATTTTCTAAATAAAATATTTTAAGTAAATTTTTACATTTTTGGGTCTTGTTATCTAATATTTGCAGTTCAGTGGACAATTCATTTATATACTCTGGAACAATATGCTATAGTGTTCTATTTCCAAAAGTATTGATTACATTAGGAAGTTGGTATTTATTTAAGTAATTAAGTTTTCTTGACATAGGTAGTCTAACAGTTTTTTTTAATAATTTCCGGTATCATCAATTTCTGAAAGTAGTAAATATTTTACTTTTTTAGATTTGTTGATAACCTTACAATATTGGAAAATTGCTACATCATTGCTATTATTTTTTTTAATGAATTTGGGAACTTTTGTTTTCAAAAATTTTAACTGTAATTTAAAAAATATCTTGAAGGTAACTTTTGTATGTTCTCCCATAACTGCTCGGCCCATAACTAATGACAGTCATCTGGAGACATGTATAACATTCTTAGAACTTTATTTGGCATTCGAAATTTTAGTATGGCTAGTCTACTTAAGATGGAACGCAATTTAGAACATACAATGTCTTTATGCGGTCCCCAATTGAGTCTGTCATAAATTTTTTTTGATGTGTTAATTGGTGCCAGTTGAAACGGTTAATATAAAAAGTTTCTTTGTTCTTCTGGGAGTCCATATGCTCTTTACCGTTGTGTAAATTTAATCCTCTTGTCAATACTGGAACGTTAGACAAATTTGACTTTCAAAGTTAAAATGCAGATTTCGTTGAGATCCAGTAAATAAAAATGTTAGTCATTGTCTTCCCAATTGTTGGCCATATTTGGAATTAAACTAAACCTTTATTCCTTTATAGACCCGGACCCCGGACCAATATGGGAGAAATCCATCATAATAAGAATGAGTGATCGGGCTGAATTTAACGATGGCATTATAGCGCCAGGAATAGGTAATACTACCGGTACTAAAGTGAACCCTGCAAGAGTAAGCATACTACTACCATCAATAGTCCAGTTGGTAATGACCCTTAGGTACTTATGCTCGCTTCTTAGGAGCTGCTAGGCAGAAAGGCAGATGGCCTCATCTAAAAAAGCACCCAGACCACCCTGAGTGAGAAACAATTCCTTCTTTCAAGTATTTAGCAATAAGAAAAAAAAAAGTTTGGACCAAACGCCTACGAAGAATAATTATAGAAAATGCTGGCAATGTGTCATGTTGAAACTTTATAATTCAATGACAGTTGGTATCAACAAGTGTATGAAGTATTGTTCGCTATAACTAATCAATATTGTGGCACATTGCCAACTTGCAAAAAAACAAGATGGACAATTTATATTCTGCATACAATTGCTATTAATAGGGAAATACGTGATCAGAAGACAGATGATATTTATTATCCACATGCGATTGGCCACACTGAGTAGGTAGAAAAAATCTCAAAGTGAAACTCAAATTATGACTGCACTACGGAATATCGAAGTTTGAAATGACGACGAAATGAAATGAAATGTCGAACAGTAGGTACTACTGTTTTTATAATGTTCATCAGTGCGATGTACGTTACTTCGACAGTACGGTATGACGAAATATTGTATTGAGACTGTTAATAAAATCGACGTACGGTACTTCGAAAGATCGCTATGTCGAAGTACTGAACTTCGGACGTTTGATTTCGATGTAGGTACAATGGGCAGAATTCGAACCAATAGTATAATTATATGCGATAGCAAGAAGTTAAACAGCGACAAGATTTAATTACTTTAAGTTATTTTAAGATATCTTAAAATAACTTAAAGTAATTAAATCTTAGCTCGAATAGTATTAAGTGTAAAAAATATTTATACCAGAAAATATAAGTTTTTAAGCAAATTATTTATACGCTATACCGTCTGAATACTTCTTCATAGTTTTTTTTTTTTGTTACAAAAAGGTAAATAGTAAGTATTTTGACGATTGCATTCTGGAAGAGCTAGGCAGAGGTATAACCAGGGCACCGACGATTACCTGAAATCAATATGTACTTAGTCCTATGGTATGGTTGGTAGCCAATCTACCGGCGCGCGAGGTCTTTTTTTCTGAGATAAGTACGTAGTTCTTAGTTTTTTTTCTGCGTGCGGATGGGATTTCTTAGAATTCGTTCCCTCACAACTTTTACCACTGCTGGTTTCCTAACAGAGCGGGGGCGAATGCTTCTTTTTATGTCTTCGAAACTTGAGTCCTCGTTCTATCGATTGAAGCTCTTACAAAACAATGTTCTAGTTAAATTAAATTTTTTTAGTATGTCGAAAATTTAAGTGGATGTGTAACCACATAGATGCAGCGCCTAAAACAAACTTTTTAATACCTTGCTGAACCAAAAATTAAAAAATATTTTTTTAAATGTTTAAATAAAAAATTGGAATAATAATTCCTAATATAGATAATAACATTTAAATTTAGATAAATACCAAAACCAAGCCCTTAGTCCTTCTCTACCAAATAGTTTTCAAACAAATATTTTAGTAAATTATATTGTTTGCTATTACTGTGTAACAAAATGCAATAAAAGTAGGTATTTTCAATGTTGTTTCTGATGAATATTTTATGTAGTATTGAATAGGCAATTCCCATAACTAATAAAAAACATGATTATGCGTAATATTCGAATCGAACCTTCCTGCCAGCAAGCTGTCAGTTCCTTCGTCTTTTATTTGTCTTTTTTTGAATGGCGACTGTTTTTCTAATCTCGCTGTTTATACACCTTCACTAGACATTTGTGTATGCGGAGTGCTGAGACCGAGACATGATTATTTATGCGGTTTGGACTATTTTCTGCAACGCAATTACCGAGTGCTGTCTCCCAGGAGACCTAACCTCGGCATGCTGCTGAGTTTTGTTTACTGGGTGGGTTTTTTGAAAGGTTTCTGTCTCGATTATGAGGCACGTATTATTATTTATGAAGACTAAAAAAATTACGCCAAAGTCAAACACATTAATTTATAAGAGCATTCTAGTGACTTCGAGTAGTTTTAAATCCCCAATGGTAGCTCAATTCAACCATGGATCAAATTTCTTTCACTACTGACCTAAGAATAGTGGAAGAACAAGTTTCCCCATAACACTACCGGTAAAGTCAAAAAGAAAAGAAAAATTACTCATTATTGATGAAATCTGGCCAATGTGATCTAGCTTTTCGGCTTCGGACTTAAATTTTTGAGATCCCGGATTCTATACCCGGGTCGGGCAGCAAAATAAAAAATGAATATTTTCAATTTTTTATTAAAAAATAACATTGGCTGGGATTGGGTATGCGCCCCGTTGGTTGGCTTGCCACCTACCACATTGTGGGACTTAATATTTTCGGCTAGTCATGAGTGCCTTGGTTGTACCTCTGTCTACCTCTTCGGGGATATAGGCGTGGAGATACTTCTTATGATTGATGATTATAATTTCTATTCCTGGCGCAATAATGAAGGTAGGTAGGTAGATAAGGAGAGTAATGTAGCCGTTAGACTTGCACAGTATAACCGAAATAGGACGAAGAAAATGTTTTTTTGACAAAAGAGGTAAGACGGTCTTTTGAAACAAACAGAAAAACAAATTTCACTTCATTTCTTTTAGTTTAGTAACCAAAATATATTTCAATAAACGTCAAAATTTATTACACTTTAACCGTAACGGAATTTGTAAAATATAAAATTGTCGTTACCGAAATATGGCTTCATATCGAATGTAGTTAATGAGAAATTCGATTTAAATTTACGGCATTTTAAATAAGGTCTTGTTTTTATGGCTAGGACTTTTATAGACTCTTATTTAGTGTGTTTGAATACTACCTACTTACTTTACTGTATCTTCACGCCCATATCCCCGAAAAGGTAGGCAGAGGCACAACCAGGGCCAGACTAGCCGAAGACACTAAGTCCCACAATGTGATAGGTGGCAAGCCTATCGGCAACCGGGCACATTTCCAATCCCGACCAACATTTTTTTTATTGGAAAATTGGAAAAATCCAATTTTTTTTTGTTGGCCGACCCGGGATTCGAACCCTAGACCTCATTCAGTCAAGTCCAACACCCGGATCGCTAGACCACAGAGGCGATGAACTTACTTACTTTAAACTTACTTTACTGTTTACTTATATTCAAAAGCAGCTGTCAGTACAATTTTACTCCCCAGTACCCTTGAGAATTTGTTAAGATAGCAAAGTAAAATGTCTATATCCTCCTTCAAGGTATTACCTCTATACTAAATCGGTCACGATTCGTTCAATCGTTTCCATAAAATTCAAAACATTACATACATATATTAACACTTTCGCATTAAATTTGACGTTTACACATAATATCTTCACGCCAAGTCCCTTACAGGAGTAGGCAGAGATTATCGAGAGCCAAACCTACGGTTTCTGACAAACCTGTCAGAATCAGAATCAGAATCAGAATAATCTTTATTCACATGAACCATACAAGTGGTATTTGTGCGCGAAGTGGAAGTGGTATTTGCTTTGTGCTGTCTGGCTTCCTTCACATTTTCATACAAACTCGCCGGTTTCGGAGACTATTGACACCACCCTCGGATAATGTGTAATAGTAATAAATTTCACAAAAACATAATCTCTACCGACCTAACAAAATTGGTTTACATTTGTAAACATGACGTTTTTATTACATTGGAAGGAAGACAAAAAATAAAGCCTCGTTGGTCGAGTGGCTAGCGTGCACGCCTAACTACATCGACAAACCACGAGGGTCGGTTCGATTCCCGACACGGGCAGGCATTTGTGTGATGAACTTTAGATGTCTGCATTTCCGGGTCTGGGTGTTTATTAAATACATTCTGGTATCTATTAGTATCGTTGACTAACACCCATAACACAAGCATATAATTTGCTTACTTTGGGGTTAAATTCAATGTGTGTGATTTTTATCCAAGGATATTTATTTAATATAATAATACCTCTGGACAAATCACACAAATTGAACCTAGCCCTGAATGAAACTAGTATGAATCGTTAAGAAAAAAACTATTGGAATAAACGAAGCGAGTCGAATCCATGGTGTCCCAAAAGCTACATTAAAAAGAAGATTGAACGGGAAAAACAAAAAAGCTGTCGAAGAAGTAAAATATGATTGTTACAAAAACTATTGAATAAAAAAATATTTCCTATTAAAAAAAAATATTTCACTTAGTCGCTTTCATTGGACCGTCAATACAAATATTTCTAAGTCCAATATCCCTGGACAAGTTACACAAATTGAATCTAACCCCAAAGTAAGCAAATTATATGCTTGTGTTATGGGTGTTAGTCAACGATACTATTACATAGAAATACTTAAATAGATACCAGAATAAATTTAATAAACACCCAGACCCGGAAATGCAGACATCTAAATGTTCATCACACAAATGCCTGCCCCCGTCGGGAATCGAACCCGAGCCTCGCGGTTGGTCGATGTAGTTAGGCGAGTACGCTAGCCACTCGACCAACGAGGCGGTCAATTTATTTATTAACAGTGACGTGTTTGTCTTTTTAAAAAATAACACAGCCTGTATTACTGTCTTCTTACTGTGCAGTAGCTCCCAGGGATTAATAAACCGCCTTGCTATTTCCTATCACTATAGGTTAGTGCAAGCCATTGTCGTATTCCATATTTAAAGGTTACGTTAAGTTGCACGTCAACCAAGATCTTGGCCAAAATAAGCAACGCATTTAACTTTATTGGTCTACAGGCGATGGTTACTACTGAATACTCTTGCTTTATTTGCCAGAGAATAAGATTGAAGATATCCATAAACAAGGTGGCACAGCAGGAAGTGCACCAAAACCCACACAAGTCATAAGCGACGTGTTTATAAATAAAGCACTCTCACCTTCGCATCTTGTCCAAAATTATAACGTCGCCACATGCGGTCCATGTTGTAAGAAATCAGCGCTGAATTTTAATGAGTTATCTTAATTTGCTCTCAGTTACGAGTTCTACTAAGGTCTAAGAATAACTAGAATAGAATATAAAAAAATAATTAAAAATGTTCTTTTTACTTAAAAGTTATTAATTACTAGTTTTGGATTATTCTTTTTTAAATTTAACTACGAAACATTGATATAAATGTGAAAAAACCAAAGAAAAAGTTGACTTTAAATATTTCTATAATCAAGAAGTAAGGTCACAAAAATCAACAGTATAGCCAAGAGAGAGTAAACTCAACAAAAATGCACCCGAAGTGCATTGTAGAAATGCAACTATTTTAAGATATGCTTTATCACTAAGTTTAAGAAAATACTTGTAATATAATATATATTTTTGATACTCGTTTAAATGTATCTTAATTAGTAAAAAAAAATCTGGCCAACACCACTTTCTACCAGTTAATATTTGACCCAAGAGAAAAAAGGTATGGATATCGCTTCAGCCTGTAACTTAAGAAGGTAAATTATCGGGTGCAATATACTGTTAGACACGGCCCTGACTGCACCGCTGAGGGCAGTCGCCTTGGGCCAAACATTGTCATAAACTCGAGTAAACCCAATGACATTCGTAAGATTCATATTAATTTTAATTTGACATTTCTCGAAACGCAGCTGTACTAATCGATCTCAAACGTTGCAAAATGATTAGCAATGTTCGATATGGATATTTATTAGATGGGTTTGCTATTAGTCATCATTTTCGAATGAAAATTTATGTATAGATACTAAAAATCGGTGTCTAAACTTTTTAAATACATCAGAATTACTTAAAGTTATTTGTTAAAAGAATTCTTGTGTTATTGTTATACAATACATACATACATTACATATGAGAATGGGTAAGCCCGCGTTGGTAGACTAGTTGATGTTATAATATTCTAGTTAATGATACTGCCTGTTTTATAAGGTATGACAGCGAACATGTTTCTTTCCTGATGGCAAGAGACGGTAACCAGAACGCAGCACCAAGTCGAGGTACGGTCTCCCGGGAGACAGCCCTTGTTGCTTGTGTTGTACGGAACAGTCCAATCCATCTAAATAATGATGTCTCGGGCTGAGCACTCTACTAGACCCACAAAGCCCGGTGAAGTTGTAAAATCCGCGAGGTTGGCAACACATTAGTCATTCCAAAAAAAAAACCATATAGTTACCATCGCTGTTACAGCTTCGACATTGTTCTGTGGTGTAGATGTTATGTGCAAGGCTACCAGTTAACCTCCTCTGGAACTGACTCGCGCTAACCTACTCGCGAACTGGAACACTGCCTTAAAAGCGACATGAGTAGGTAAAGTGGTGGACCTGGGCAAGTTGCTGCCCAGCATTTTACAGCAGCAGCACAGTGATCCTATTAGTAATGACCCATTTAACTTATTCAAGTATCTATTAGACTATTGGTCTGTTTGCGCCATTGCCATCATTTTAAGGTCCGTTCGGGCTTCTGCGCGATATATGGTTTAAACAATCAGAATAATAAAAAACAATCTTCCTGTTTTATCACTACTTCGCGGTTTTATGATTATTTTTCCGAAAACTTATTAACAATTTAAAGATGATATGAGTTATATTCCTATCTGACTAGTAGTTTTTGAGATACATTTAACTCAGAAACCACTAATGGTATTATAATAAACTTATATGACACCTGATGACTTATCAATAATTATTGACCAAGTCATCTCGTAACAAATAAAGGAAAAAAAACATAGTCGAATTAATAATTTGCTGTTGGTGTAAAATAAGTTGGTAAAATCATCCAAAGCTTTACCCTGTGTCATCAATTACTTTCATAAACATAAGTTTACCTGTGTAGACTTAATAGTCTTGAAATTAAAATTGTCAATGAATTTCCGACAAAAGCTATATAAGTAATGTAGCCAAGAATCATTTCCATTGACTCAGCTTACAAACTATAATATTCGCTTCAAAATCGGTCAAACCGTTTAAAAGCTATTGTCACAAACTTACGTACATACGTTTGATAAAGAGAGAAAAGAGTTTGATAAAACCCCTTATTTTGCGTCGGGAGTTAAAACAACGCATTACAATTGTTTGGGAGTGACAATGCCACAGACCAGCACACATTTACTATTTACTATTTACTAGGTGGTAGAGTTTAGCAGCGACTCGCCCGGATTGGTACCACCGCCTTAACTATTTCTGCCGCCATAACGTCATGACGTGTTCCGGTTCGGAGGGTAAGGTAGCCGGTAAACTTACTTTTGCTCGAGGCCTAACATCCCGGCCCCAGGTTGGCAACGCACCATTACCACCTTTGGTGTCTCTAGGCGGCGTGAATTTCTTACCATCAGGAAATCCGTCTGCTTGTTTGCCTTCCAATATCATAAAAAAAAGAACATTCTCACACAAACATATCAAATTAAAAAACACCTCTTTTCTATAGTGTGCTTTACAATGCTGAAAAGATAACGAAACATAGGTATATAATATCATAAGTTTGAAACTACTATCTTCAAGCTCGAGACCATCTCAGTTGTGTCAGCAGATCTCACTTAAAGTGATATAAATACCCACAATGTACCTAGTACAAATTCCGAGACTTGCAAATAAACCTTCAACTCCCCAACAGATCTCCATAAATAGTGATCTTAATCATGTCAGTTCTGAAGTTTCGCGCTTTAGATGAACTGCAAAGATTGCGAAAAAGAGTTTCGTAACTTTTAAATTTGATCCATGAGCTACTCATCAAGTTCTCGTTATCAGAAAATATGAATAAATCTGGTCAAGGCGTATGGAATGAGTCCGAACTCGATGGGTTTGCCAGCAGCAGCATTCTAGGGTTACGTCTCCTATCTTCAAACTCCAAATTCAAATTCAAATTATTTTTATTTTGTAGGTAAGGCATCTTACTCTTAAAACACGTCAATGTTACTTACCTAAATAAAGTTATCCATATACAAATAATTACCTACATCACAAAATAAACTTAACAATATTTATAATTTAGACAGATTATATTGTTGACATATTGACTACTCATAGTAACCTAGACTACGTATAATAAAATTATAACCATACAGTGGGTACATAAAAATAAAGCTACCGACTTTATATTTATGTACCCAATCCATAAAGTAACATATTATATAAACATTTTGTTTCCCCAAAAATTAGGGAGAAATATGTAAATTACCAATGTATGTCAGTTAATTGTAAGTTTTTAATCATATTAATATCGTAAATAATATAGTAAGAAAATCATGAAATACCTAATAATATTTTTATTTACTATGGAAAATAAAAAATCAATTTGTATAATCAATTTCAGACCAGCTCCGTTGTACCAGTACTCGTTAGTGTAAGGTCTGTTAGGTCTCACATATGCTTAAAAGTAAATAAATGCTCTTAGTGCGTCTTATAACAAATCAGATGCTTACGAAAAAGCTGCAAATCAGCTGATGACCTTAAACACCTGGTCAGATCTCCATAAACTACAGCTAAGAATAATCTCGATCACGTCAGCTTCCAAACAAGAAAACCGCACTAAAATCCGCTCATCCGTTACACACAACGCCTGCCCCCGTCGGGAATCAAACCCGAGCCTCTCGGTTGGTCAGTGTAGTTAGGTTAGCCGCTCGACCAACGAGGCCAAATTTCGTTTTTTTTTTTTGTTTCAAAAATTAACATAGTGTAACACTTATACATCTGAGAGAAGCCGCTAGATTACGTATTGTTCTTCCTGTTACAGTTAAAACAACTGTATCCCGGTGTTCGTATTGTTTATTTCAAAATAGGTCACTGGGACAAGGATAATTGCGGTAATATTTTAAATCTTTGTATAAGTTATACACAGACTTTGGTGCTTGAATATAAGATAATTTCTTTTATTATTTAAAGTTTGGTATGTGAATTATCGAGTTTGGATTAAAAGTTAATTTCCGATTAATAAACTCGAGGTTTTTACACACCTAAGTAATACCGACATACTTATTTATGTGTGTCAGCAAATGTAAGTGTACATACATATATATATTTTATAAATACCTACATACATAATCTGGGTGCCAAAACAAGGGTACTACCTAACTACATTTTTCGAACCATTTCATAATAATTCAGAAAGTGTTGATGTTAAAGTGCGAAAGGGTGTGCTCCGCTGGTGCCTTCCAGTAGAAAGAATGAGAGATGAAAGTTTGACAAAGCAGATATTCAATGCGAATATGGATGTAAGATGTAGGTACCCGGGGAGATCAAGGGTGACATTTCACAATCAGATCACTCGGATATTAACCGAGGATGTGGTCAAGAGTTTCCGAAACCGACGTGTTTGTATGAAAAGGGTAATGAATGTGAAGGAAGTCAGTTAGGTTTGTCAGGATCGTGAGGTCTGGCACTCGATACTCTCTGTCTACCACGTAAGGGACTAGGCGGGAAGATATGTATATTTGTAAGTATTTCATATTTTTATGACTTTGGGTTTTTGGATTAGAACCCTTTAAACCAAATTTTCACGATACAGTATGTGTAGTAAATTTATAGATAAATGCAATTTATTATCTCCTCTTTGGTGTAGTAGTCTGACCCAGGACTTGACTTCACGAACTTTCGGATTAGATCCTGGGGCGGGAAATAAAGGAAATCGTAGTTTTTCAATTTTCTAACAAAAAACAACGTCGCCCAGGATTAAATATTATGTGCCAGGTCGTCAATATGCTTGCCACCTATCACAATGTGGTAATGAGTGTCTTCGGCTAGTAGCTTGAACCCTAGTAGTAGTAACTTGTCCTACATCTTTAGGGATCTAGACAGATACTTAGTAAATCACTACATAATATTAAACAAAGTCGCGTTCTTTGTCCCTATGTCCCTTTGAATGTTTAAATCTTTCAAACCACGGAACAGATTTTGATGCAGCTTTTATTTAATAGATAAAGTGTTTAAAGAGGAAAGTTTATATGTATATTTTATACCCGTGCGAATCCAGGGCGGGCAGTTAGTTTAGTAAAAATTTAAAGTTCCCAAGTTGCTTTGGATGTTGCTTGCTAATGACCATAAAAAAGCTGAAATATGTCATGTCCGCTAAACACAATATACTTAACAAAAACAACGAATAATTCTAAAACTTGGAACTTTCATATCATAAGGGACAAGAATTTGAATGGAACTTGTCCTTTTATTTTGAACCCTCATAAAAAGGGTTTTGTTAATAATAGATAAAATAAATTCGCAAGAAATAATGTTTAAGGTAAATTTAATATACGTTTAAACTCTTTATTTTTTTATTTACTATGTTATTGATATCTAAAAAACAATAATTTTGTCACTGATATATTTATTGAAAATATTAAGTTTTTTTTACAACCAATGAAAAAAATCATAAACTTGGAACTTTAACGCCACAAATTAGGAAAAGGGTATTTCTACAATGGTACAAAATTACAGAGTACTTGCTCAGTAGTATACAACTGTACTATAGTAGTACTGTGTGTTAGTATACAAGAGACAAAACAAAAATGTAAGATCATGCAATTTTATCACTTCATGCCTCAAAGTACCAAGGTCGTATAAATGTATAACATTCTATAGAAAATACTAGCAAATCGCGCTATCTTACAACTAGTGGTTACGCAACAATCAATAGCATTGACGTTATGGTCGTAGGATTATGTAAAACGGTAGCACCACTTAAGGCGAACTTTTAGGCAGCTTTCTATCATCACCTAGAAAATTAATAAGTACTAACGTAACAACTTGCAAAAGGTAATGAAATACTATTAAAAAAATCATGCAAAATGTTGCCAAGATGTGACCAAGCTTGCATTGTGAAAAAGTTTAAAATTTAAATAAATTAAAATAAAAATATTTTAAAATTCCGTGTAGAGTCAAGCTTTTCACTCTGAACGATCTAACTCTACATTTTGTAACTTTATAACTTTTTAATTTAAATCCATCATCAAAATCAAAAATCAAAATATGCTTAATATGGGCGAGTAGTTGTGCTACCACAACATGAAGGTAAGATGAAAAACGTATTCACAGATCTTTGATTTTCTATCGCGATATTTTACTACAGTTCTTAAAGTGACGGAATGGTGAAGCCACAAATTTTTACTAAGGTATGAAGCTTGTATAGTTACAGCTTGTAGAGTTACATCATTTAGAGTGAGAAGATTAGCTCTGCACGACAACTGAAAACTTTTTATAATTCTAGCCTTATGATACTTCACAGCATTTTACAGGAAAATGTTTTAATAGAATAACTTACATTGAGATACAAAATAAATTGTACAAACACCTGAACTCAGAGATATAAAAATAACCAATTTAAAATGCCCTTACTGGGAATCGAACTTGAGCCTAGTTATGTTTTGTAAGCTAAACATTTGTCTAAGGCTAAGAAAAACGAGGCGAGGAAAAGTGCTAAGCAGTTAGTTTTCATTAGAGACGCTCACGTTTCATCATTGAGAAACATGTCCTTCAGCAGAAATTCTTAGCCCATATCTAATCAAATACTAAAAGTGGTTGTAAGTTCGATTTATTTAAATTATGATGTCATATCTAGACCTTAAAACTTAAGCGAAAGCGTGCTTGTTTGTATATTAGTCCTCCTTTCAGGTGTCATTAGAGCGGTGTATGATGTTTTATTTATATACGGACTAGCCAACCTTGCAAACTTTATACTGCTTGACATTGATAGGTGAGAAGGCACTGACAATTTTCACAGGAAATTCAAAGTATTGTTTTTCTTATTTTCCCTGCAGTTCTTCCAGTTTCCTCTTCACAAGTCTTCTCTAATACCTATACAAAACACTTTTATCTGTTTGCTATCTCGAATTCAAAAGGAAATTGTTAAAAATGGTAGTGAGATTTCCTTTAAGCTCAAATTTTCATACCCAAAATGGTGAAACAATTTTCATGTAATGTCTTTTCAGTATATAAACAGATATTACAGTTTAAAAACTACAAGCAATACAAAAGTAACGACTCTCAAAAATGTGGCCTATCTGTAGTCAATTAAAAATCATTACTCAAATACATAAATGTACTTCTAAAGTACAAGGTTTAACCTTGAGACTTGAGAGTTAGTACAAAGAACTTTAAGCAATTCAACGCACACATGCACATTATTTGCAGAGATGCTTCAAGGACTCTCAAAAGGAAAGTAGTATTTCCCAAAGATAAATGTTAGTAGACTTGTCTCGAATTTGTTTAAAAATCAATAAAATTTAGTAATAACTCCTGTTGACAAAGTCAAAAAAATGACAAGATAACTCTTGCGGAAGATGGAAAGAATGAGTAATAAAAGAGTTAAAAAACAGATATACAAGTTCCCCGTGTTGATCCGGGCTCCTTTGCAGAATAGACCGGCTGCCTTCCTGCCAGGCAGCTCGGAAAAGGCGAGCATAGGCTTACTGTCACTAACTCCGTGACATATGCCTAGGTGGTAGTGTTATACAGCGACTTGCCCGGATTGGTACCACAGCCTCACCTATTCTTCCCACCATAACGTCCCATGCTTGCCGTTGACGTATTCCGGTTCGGAGGGCAAGATAGCCGGTAAACTTACTTTTGCCAGCCTCAGGTTGGCAGCGCACCATTACCACCTTTGGTGTCTATAGGCGGCGTGAATTTCTTACCATCAAGGAATCCTTTTGCTTGTTTGCCTTCCATTGTCATAAAAAAAGTACAATGCAAGTGTGGATGGAAATAGGTGCCTACCCGACGAGACCGAGGTTGACAAACCACAATCAAATTACTTAGGTTTTGTTCAAGGGTGGTATTAAGAGCCCCCGATACCGGTGGCTCTCTGTATAAAAATAGTAATTAAAATGAAGGAAGTTAGGCAAGTCTGCAAGGGTCGTGACATTTGGCACTCGATACACTATGCTTACCCTGTGAAGTGTAAGGGACTAGACTTGAAGATGTGTATGTAAAATGTTATAATATTTTATTACAATATTAAAAATTTTCGTACAAATGCTAAGAAATTAAACTATCTTGCCAATTTTACCTAGGTCAGAAAGGGATCATGAAAATAAAAGCGAATAAAACGCCATCTAGGTTTTCGTTTTCGTGATAACTAAAAAAATATGAATTTTTTTTTTTTATGATATTGGAAGGCAAACAAGCAGACGGATTTCCTGATGGTAAGAAATTCACGCCGCCTAGAGACACCAAAGGTGGTAATGGGGCGTTGCCAACCTGGAGCCGGGATTTCAGGCCTCGAGCAAAAGTAAGTTTACCGGCTACCTTACCCTCCGAACCGGAACACGTCATGACGTTATGGCGGCAGGAATAGGTAAGGCGGTGGTACCAATCCGGGCGAGCCGCTGCTAAACTCTACCACCTAGTCAGAATTCACGGTTTTAGTGACAGTGAGCCTTTGCTCGCCTTTTACGAGCTGCCTGGCAAGGAAGGCAGATGGTCTATTCTACAAAGGAGCCCGGACCAACACGGGGGATTTTTTTGTTTTCGTTGGCTATGTCTAAATCGACATTTTAATGTGGTAAAAATGTTATTTAATTGTAATTTTTTAAAGTTATTGGTTCCATCTTTAAAAATCTGGCATTAAAATCTATATTTGCAAGAGAACGAGTTACGCAGAACATCAAAACTAAACTAAACAAAGCTATTTCTATTAGTAAAGTATTCGGTAGCTTAACTTCTCTGTAACTGAAATATTTTGATAGAACAATGTTACTTAATAGTTTTCATTAATTTAAGCTTCTAATGGTAAAGTATAAACGATTTAATTCAGGTTTATGAGTTATAGCAATATTAAAGTAGAAAAGACTTATTTATTAAAAAAATATATTTTCACATGGTAATATATTACATATTATAAAACAGCTGATGATATAAAAATGTAACTAACCTTAAGAGTATCTTCACGGCCATATAACCGAAGAGGTAGGAATAGGCACAACCAAGGCCGAAGACACTAAGTCCCACAATGTGATAGGCGGCCAGCCTATCGCCAACCGGGCACGTAGCCAATCCCGGACAACATTATTTTAATAGAAAATTGAAAATACACATTTTCTAATTTTTTTGTTACCCGACCCGGGAATGGAAACCGGGACCTCAAGAAGTCAAGTCCGACGCCGGACCGGTAGACCACAGAGGCGTTATTAATGTTAAAAAATATTATTTTGTACTGATGCTGATTGCTGAACCCTAAACTTGGATTCATTTGTTTGATATATTTTCAATATCATACAAAGCGAACTTGATCATTTACATTATTGTCGTTATGTCTTTTTTGTATTATTTTGAACATTTACATAAAATACGTCCTAATATCTACCAAATCACTATGCTTTTAAGATTCTTTTTTGCATCAACATCAACACGTAATCAAGTATACAGATTATTAGTATGCACAATGTGACTTGACACTCGCTAATGATAACGAGAGTTTGCGCGCCAAAAATTTGACATTTATGACAGTTTCATTTTTTCAATTTACACAGATAATCATAAGTTATTATGATTTTTTATGTTCATACAAATTGGAATTTTGTTTCGTTATAAAATTAATGTGATATTTTATCTTAATGGTTATATGATAGGTATGCTTAAACTTTATCCAGCTGTGAGGAAAAATGTTTTTAACACAGTACAAATATATTTTCAAGCATAAGCTAAAGAGAAATAATTCTTTGCTAAGCTAGCAAAAAATAAGTAAAGTATCATCAATTTATAATGCATCTAACTCACGCAAGATAAGACAAACTTTTGATTTTTTTTATATTATAATGACACAAGCGAACATTTAATAATAGCAAGAGGCAACTGTAGTCTATAGGCATCATGTGAGTTGTAGGTGCGTCGTTTCCTTGTGGCCGAAGTGTTAAGTCCGTTTCGCAAGTCTACTGGCTACCCTGTCATCCGGAACGTGACGTTGTCATCATGGCGGCAAGAATATTTTAGGTGTTAGATCCTTACGTAAACAAGTTGCTGGAAGGCATATCTAGTAGCTGTGGCTTTGTATGTGTGGTTTTGCCGGAATTAAAGCGACAAGAATAGAGAAGGAGTAAAGTAGAGATAATAATATATTCTTGGCACTTTGTAATTTTGCCCAGAGCTTACCTGTCTCCCTGACGAAGACAGATTCTTATCAATTCTTCCGTGACTGTCTTTAAGCAAATACAAATATGGAAGTAACTCAGCAAAAAGGCTTGTGCCACCAAATATATTATTTAATAATTGATAGGTCCTATTACACTTGATCTAGTGGTCTGGTATTGACGTTGCCCACAAGAGTTGCTAGGTTCGATTTCAAGAACGGGCATCTAAAAATGTTACTTTTTAATTTGGTAATGAAACAACGTAGCTCAGGACTAGATGGCGGTGTATTTGACACTTATTACATTGTTGGACTTTAGTATCTTTCACTCACTGCGGGTATCCTGGTACTGCTTCTGCCGACGTCTTCAGGAAAGTGGACGTGAATATACCTACATCCTTACTTACAAAAAACATCGAGATTGGTTCATACAGTAAAAAGTTCATGACAACCCACGATCAAACTCAGAACCGCCTCCATTTGCTCAAGTCAGTTGAAAAACTAGGACTGCAAAATTATTAAATGGCCAACATCAACATAAAAAAATATTAAAGAGTACAAACACTTGCATCTGAAATGTCGCGTCGTTTGTATAAAAAGGCAGTTATTTAGCATTTTACATGGAGATGTGGAGGAAATAACGGTACAAATGGCTTTGGATAGATTTCACCGCTTTTCTTTGAAAAACAACTGCTATCGATAGCTGTTAAATTCAGATTCTACTTCATTTCTGGGCGCAAATTAAACGTATTATAAATAATTATTATTGTGCAGCTGTGTGCAGTTTAATTTAGGTAATTATTATGACAGTTTTTGTTTATATTTTAAGACTAGCTGTTGCCCGCGGCGTTGTCAATAGTTTCGGGATAAAAACTATCATCCATGCTACCATCTAAGTGTATGATAATTCATAAAAATCTGTTCAGCAGTTTTTGTATGAAGAAGTTACAAACAAACAAATAAACATACAGACAAACAAACTGTCTCGTTTATAAAATTAATAAGACAGTAAACATGCACGTGGCTCTACTAAGTCTAAGAGACGATCGTCACTTACAAAGACTGATGTGTCGCTAACTTTTGATCGAAATCTTAGGATACGTGTGCAAATCTACTGTCTAGTCTGTCGTATCCTTGAGCACGGAACATTATGGCTACCACTGACACTAAAACGGTAAGGATAACAAAAAAACTCTAGATTAGGTTGCGTCAGAATTAATCAAATAAGAAAAACAGGCAGGTGGGTTTCTTGATGACAATACCACAGGTAGCTTATAAATAGCAGAGATGTTAAGGGTGCGGTGAAAACTTGGGCATTGACAAGCCTCGAACTTACAAGTTGCCATACTCTCTGCTGGCTTGGCTTCAGGCTGCTATAAAAAAGAAAGACCTACCTATCTGGTAGCTTTAAGCCTGTAATACTAGCAACGTGATCTTGACCTTCATAACCAGCAGATAGAGCCTTCAGCCAACGCGACCAATGGATATTATTATCTTGATCATTCCCAATCCTTAACTCCAGTGTCCACATTTGTCATACAAATACTGCATAAAAAAACAATTATTGAACGTTAGTTTATTAAAAGGTTTTTGATCACAGTATACAGGGTAACATCTAAAGCGCCAGCCAAATTTTGAGAAACGGTTCAGAGTCGATAACACTTTCGATATATGAAAAACCTGCATTAAAAAAAATACAAGATGCATGGTTACAACGTAAACAAAGCATAGAACTGGTTTCCAACGACCGCAGTCGCATTCGCAGGCTGGGGACGTCATCACTCGTACTAAGCACGACATATCGTGACAACAAATGAAGCATTTTTGCGGACTGTTTTAAATAAATAATTATAAAAGTAAATTTTCAAGCAATTCATTAAATTAATAACCCTTATATTAAAATTTGGCCGGTACTTTTTAAAGTAACCCTGTAAATTATAGGTACAGGATTTATATTCTTATCAGGCTTAATTATATCGACCGAGTTATATTCAAACTCATACATAAAGCATTCTTCACCGTCATAATTTTATTACTACTTATCTTAAAGTAATAATTTAAGCGGAGTAAAACTATAAAAAACTGACTTCGAATTCAACGAGTAAGTCATCCAAGTACAAAAAAGATATGTCTGTTCCTTCCTAGATTACCCTGATATTCCGTCATCTGAATTCCTCTTTCAATATCGATTAAACACATTCAAGAACTCCTGACAAAAAACACACAAACACACACTATGTGTACATGCACACGTACACAGACATGTTTGAATAATATAAACACTGGTTACACTTTAATTTCAAAAGTAAGTTTTGAGATTAAATTGTAATTTAAGTAGGTATCATTACGTTATTAGCTGTTATATCATAAATACGTACAAGAAAAAAAATAATTATTAATTACTCATAATACTGGACTCCCAAATGTTTTTTTTTAATTCAGTGGTCGAATAATGATTTTAAATGTAATCGCTCTGTGACAAATGTATAGACGGGTGGACAAATTTCGGAAACTAAGTACAACAACTGCTTTTATATAAAATATGGAATAAACAATTTCTATTTCTATTTTAAAAAGGAGTGTGTTTATTTATGCTATTTGCACACGTAATTCTAAAATAAAATGTAGTAATATTTTATTTACCCTAAATAAAATTTCCCTCACTTGTTTTTTAAGATGAGTCAGTCTATAACATTAACAAGATACAAAGAAGATAACAAAGAATGCTGTTCCTTCTATGTAATCAAACATTAAAATACAATAAAGCTAGTTAATTAACAAAATTATCTAAATTTTGTCATCTCCAAGTAGTCTTTAGGGGTATAAAACCACAGTTTTAACAAACTGTAAACGTAGACTTATAAATAAACTAGCGCATAAAAAGCCAATTGACGTTGAAAAGCGCGGGAAACGGGGCGCTTTGCAAAAAGAAAATGGCGGACGGTCGCCCTGTGATACCGACTTAATTTCCTAGCCGTTAAGTTTAATTGGCCACATAAAGTTCTATTGTTTTTCGCTCGCCGTCCCGCAGTCGTTTCGTGCTCGTCCCGTTGCAGTTACCACCTCATTTGACCTATTCAAAAGCGACATTGCCTGATTCTCGCGGAACCTTTTTTAGCGTCTTAAAATTATAGTTCAGCGATGTGATTTGAATCAAGTTAATGAAAATAAATGTCCCTGGACGAATTACGTACACGGATTACTATACGGTACCTAAGCAAATATTTTGCTTGTTACATGGGTGATATTCAAATATACTCAAACTTAGAAATCCAAACATAATTACATATTATGTCCGTCACATTCGTAAAGATGTCTGCCCTTAACTCATTGATGTATTATGCTTGTTAATTATATAATTTGGTATGAATAGAGATAAATGTAAAATCAATTAGGATCAAGTAGGTATACAGATTGTCAATACGTTTGGTTCATTTTGTGTATTTGTACACTAAAGTATGTTTTCTTAAAGTATCTTCACGCCCCTATCCCCGAAGCGGTAGGCAGAGGCACAACCAGGGTACCCACGACTAGCCGAAGATACTAAGTCCCACAATGTGATAGGTGGCAAACCTATCGCCAACCGCGCACATATCCTATCCCGAGCAACATTTTTTTGATTAGAAAATTGGAAAAACCTAATTTTTCGAACCCAGGACCTCATGCAGTCAAGTTCAACAACTGAATTGCTAGACCACAGAGGCGACCATATTTCTTTCATTCATTTCTTATTACCTACTTACTTATTTAAGTTATTATAGTATAATAAATTATGACATATATGACATTCAAATTTCTATTTCAAATCCAGAATAAATTGACGTCGGAACCGATCACTTTAGGATTAACTTCTTATAAATGAACTAGCTGCCCGTTCCGGCTTCGCGGAAATTTTTCACGGTAATTTTTTTTATCATAAAATTAAGATGTAAGCTATCCTATCTCTCAAGTTGGATCGAACTGCACATGGTGTGCGAATTTTATTATAATCGGTTAAGTGGTTTATTTATCCATTGAGGACAAACATTGTGACACGAGATTTATATATATTAAGATATATAAATTACTGCATAAATTAATATTTTATGTTTAATGTCTGTATGTTTTGTAGGTATATTAAATGCATGCGGACTTTTTAGTTTTTTGTGAACTACACACTACACTATCCTCTTAATAAAATGGCCGAAACCTTGGTTATGTTTTGAATGAAAACATTTTCTTTTAGAGCTGAATTTGCATTGTCGTTGGTGTATATTTTAATGGTATCGTTATTTTGAACGGATATTGTGTTTCGTAAATACGCAATGTTTTTTTATCTTTTTTGTTTACATTTTTGTATTGTTAAAAGTTAAATATTGTAACTATGAAAACGTGTTTATCCTGTTACAGTCTACTTGGAAAAGTCCAAATGAGTTCTCATGAAAGTATTTTTAATGTTTAATTTACATAATTTTAAGAAATTTATAATTACTCATAATTTAGTTGGTGGAATTGGTGGAACTAATTAGTGCAAGTGCTTGTCTAGTAGTTGAATAAAAATGATTAACGAAGTAGCAAAATTGCTAGTTATAACTTTAAAGAATAGAATATACTTAATAGAAATATTTTTATTCACATTCACCTTACAAGAGGCACTTGTGACGAGTCTATAATATAGTACTAAAATTACCAACGGATCGGAACGTGGCCTCATACTGACAAGATCTGGCAAGAAACTCAGCGGGCTTATCGTTTTTCCCTTATTCTATATAAATTTATAAGTACTACATCACACATTATTACTAGTAAGAGATTGGTGTGATTTGGTGTGATTGGTATGAGGAACAATTAATCCCAAGCACTCTTATCCAATAGATATTCAGCAATGGTATAGTAACCTTTTTTATACAATTTCACCTTAACACATTTTTTTAATTTATTTAGTGTTAGGTCTTTCATATATTCGGGAAGAATGGATGGGAGTAGCGACAGATTAAGATAAGCATCATGTCCGTTGCTGTTGCATAAAGTAGTTGCGTGTATGTAAAACACACCCTTAAAGCGATTAAAACAGTGTAGGAATTTTTAAATTGTTGAAACGTACATACAACATGATCTTTTTACATAATATGTTGATTTCAAGGAATGTTTGAATATTAAAGCAAGAGTTTTAAATCATAACAAACATCCCGAGTTCCTCATAAAAATACCAAAGCTTGCATTTCATATTTGATCAAACACAAGTTTTTTCATCTCTATTTATTCAGTCCAACTTCAGCTACTTTAGTGCATTTGCGTTTGTGATAAGTATAAAAATAATTCATGTTACACTACTGGCGAGCTTGCATGAAGGTTTAAGTTTTTTACAAAACACAACTTCTATGTTTGCATAGAATAAAGAGCTGAACGCGAACCATAGATTAAAGAAACATTTGTATTTCTTCTGTACCTACATCAGTAGGTACATTATCAGGTAGGTAGGTTATTGGACAGTTTTTCGCATGAACGACCATAACTTCCTTAAAATTGATAATATGTATTTTTAAAATCACAGGCAATATAAAAATTGAATTTTTAGGTACAAATCCACCTAGTTTATGGATAATGTTATTTAATAATTTTATCATCATATTTTGTATCAATCCATCGACTATATCAAGGTGCTCGGTGAGATCCTGAGTCGAGACGCTCAAAGTACTTTTTTTTTAATTTTTCCAATAGATAATTTATGTGTCATTTATTAAAAAACTAAAAAATCCGACTGTGTTATAAATAGTGATGTCGCGTAAGTAAACAAAAACTGATTATTTAAATGTCTGATTTCACTAAGATTCAATTATCAGTCCAAGTTCTAAGTCTGGATGACTTGGTGGCAATAGTCCCTCATAAGTACCTACTTAATCCAGGTCACAGTCTATGTAAGACTGTGACCTAGATTAACATATAGGCTACTTTTAATAACGATCGCACAACGGGTTCATGCGAAAACGCGAACGAAGATGCGAACAACAGCTAGTTAAACATAATATTAACATAAAAAGAATGACAAATTATAAAATAATTAACATTAAAATAATAAACCATACAATTAAGGAACTTGATGTAATAAAAGTATTATGTGAGGGTTAAGTAACAATCATTCAATCGCTTTTTGAAGATGAACAGCGATATTTGTAATTTTTAATTATTTTGATATCAACAAAACTACCTGTCACAAAAATGTAAGTTCTATTTTGTAAATAGTCTATGACCCGAAGCATTTTATGCACGCTCTAATCTATTATTTAGAGGCGAACCGTCACGCGACTGCCATATTTCAGTACTTAAATGACTTTACACGTATTTTACAAAGCACTGTCATTTTTCAAATTGGTTATTTACGGTAGGTATTAACGTAGTTTATTACTTATCTTTTAATTGGGTTTCGGTGCTGTTGTTAAAACGTCGTATGTTACAATGAATTATTTTTTCTACATATTGCATGTAAGTATACTCATCCATTTTCAAAACTGTGAATGATTGTACATTTTTTTAAGCACAAAATTACGAATAAATGTCAGTCCTAATTCCAAACAAAGCTATTTCTATCAGAAAACAAATGTGGATGTATAAAAGGTATACCTATGCCTACCTATAGCGAAATAGGCTAGATTTTATGGATAACGTAGTAGGTATTATTTGTATTACTATTGTAGTATTCGAGACAGGGTTGCCACATTTTTTATTATTTACTCAAATATTTAGTTCAAATATTACGTTAATACAATTAATTCAACAAATAATAAATACCCTGTATATTATCCTGTATTATTCTATTGTTTCTCTGCGTGATATGATCCGCAATTCGGTGATCTGCAAGAGAACGAGAGTAACCGACATAGTCCAGTCTGGTGCCTTCAAGCTAAAGTGGCAATGGTCAAGCCACTTTGCTCGCAGAACCGACAACCGCTGGGGAAGAAAGGTTCTCGAGTGGCGGCCCTGCACTGGAGGACGTAGTGTTGGACGACCTCCCACTCGGTCGACTGATGATCTGGTCAAAGTCGCGGGGAGTCTCTGAATACAAGCGGCTGGTGACCGTGACTTGTAGCGCTCTTTGGGTGAGGCCTATGTCCAGCAGTGGACGTTCTCCGGCTGATCATAATGACGATGATTTATATTTAGGTTTTGTCCATACTGTTAACTACCTACTGTCGTTATGGAGATACAACACTCTATAAAATTCAACAATAGTTTCGCAAAGTATTCATCAGGTCCGACTCAATTACTTTGTTATTTACTCAAATATTTAGTTCAAATATAACATAGATGCAATTAATTTAAGAAATATTAACTATCCTGTATAATTTATATTTAGGTTTTGTCCCTACTGCAAACTACTGCCGTTAGAAACATCACTCTGTAAAATTCAACAATAGTTTCTCAAAGTATTTAAAGGCTCCGACTCGATTACAACGCAAAAGTAGATTTACTGCAGTAGGATAGTCTGGTCAGGCAGAATCACATACAGGCCGCAGAAATCGGCAGAATGCCAGAAAATTTCATCTGCACAAAAAATATGGCCGGAAAAATAATAAGCCGGTTCCATACATCATGGTCGCGGATAGGCTTTAGATTATCCATGTGTTTTGGCTTAAAAACAGTAGACCATTGCCAAAGAATTGATTTAGTGGAAATTTAAAGAAGTTTAATCGTGACTTCCGCTTGAGCTTATCTAGTTGAATAATAGCTTTGTGAAAAGGTTTTAAAAGCAAACATTTGAAGGAAAATAGGGTTTTTTAAAATAACAAATTATACACAATTTTTACAGATTCGAGCAATAAAAATTTAGAAAAAGTATCTGTGTTAACAGTACTATTTTTTATTGTTCACTAGCCGACCCGGCGAAATCCGTATTGCTTGACATTTACAGCTAGTGGCAGTTTTTATCAACTAAAACATTTTTTTTTCCATTTTCCCTTAAATTTTTTAGCTTTTTCTGATCATAGGATCTTCTCCTGGCAATTATAAGTAACGCAGCAAAATTGATGCACTACTAACCTAATGGAAAGTATGGAAACTGAACCTTAAAATAAGCGGTGAAAATATAGTTACATATAGATAAAGAGAGTCACGAAATAATAACTAAGCAAGGGTTTTCTACATACATAAGTCATATCTTCAAGCCAAGTTCCTTGCATGGCAGGCAGAGAGTATCGATTACTGAATTTCACAATCCTTGCCGACCTTTTTGGTTTCCTCCAATTTCATTATCGTTTTCGTACAAACACGCTGGTTCCAGACATTCTTGACACTAAACTCGGATAACACCCTAGCGATTTGACTAGACTGGATTAGACTGGAATGTCAACCTAGATCTTACCGGGTACCTACATATATCCACATTTGCATTGTAAGTATAGTTATACAAGTTAGGTATATGAAAACGCTAAAACGTAAATAAACAAATTCATAGAAAAATAGGAGTACTTGTACAAAATGGCAATCGGGATATTGTATTAATGATAAGCTATAATAATCCGGATAATGATATCATTCGATAGAATTAATTCTTAATTACGAAGGGCTAATGACCTGTATAAAGAGTTCACTAACAAGGTTTTATTATTATGATAATCTTTATAATAACATGAATTCTACAATTAACAAACCATGATAATAATTTCCATGACAAACGTCAAAACATGAATAAAATACATAACCCCATAATCCATTACGATGCTCATAATTCAGGAAACTCGCTAAAATACGAAATATACACGTCAAAGGACATAATTATAATTAATGAGAAAAAGAAATGCCATTAATATGTTTGTTGTCATTTGTTCTAGAAAATTTAATGAGCTTACGTTTATACACTTTTCTGATAGATCAAAACAAGTCAATAGTGAACACAGAAATAATGGTGGCAGGAAGGTCGCAAAACTCTACAAACTAGTCTTAAGTAGTCATAAAGTTAGTGACTTGTGAACTGACGCTTCAGGTTACGCATAGGAAAGTATTTAATCTATATTTTTTAAGTCATCTATCCAAATTCAATACCAAAAAAAATAAAAAAAAAACATGTGACGACATATTTAACGTAATAATTCCTTTTGAATCGCCTAATATTTTGAGGTCTTAATTTGAGACTGTACTACTTGTAGAAAAGTACGCTCATTTACTAAATAGAACGGTTTCTTCCCACTGTGAGATACCCTCGACGCCTACTGCCTACCCCGTACTTGGCGTGTATGTGAGTATGACAATTACTTAAACGCTTTTAATGCTTACGGTAAATATTTATAATTTTAATAACGTTCCTTTTTTTGTAAATATAAAAAATACGAAAAATGTATTTTCACGCCCAATATCTTCGAGAAACAACAAGCAGGGCTATGACTAGCTGAAGTCCCTAACAATCAGTCCCACAATGTTATAGGTGGCAAGCCTATCACCAATCGGGTACATATCCAATCACGGGTAAAAATATTTTTTTAGAGAATTGAAAATACACATATTCTATTTTTATGATCCGAGGATCTATCATGGCACCCCAAGAAGTCAAGTCCGACACCAGACTTTTGAAAATGTATGTTTTGATAATGTACCCGTACAAAGAAAGAATTTACTAAAGATATTTGAAACACTTGAATGTTTTTGAAAGTCCTGCATTTCAGAATTTAAATAACTATCTTCTCGCCCATATCCCCGAAGAGGTAGGCAGAAGCAAAACAAGGGAAGCCACGACTAGTCAAAGACACTAAGTTCGACAAATGTGATAGGTGGTAAACTTATCGCCAACTGGGCATAAACCCTATCCCAGGTAACTTTATTTTTATTAGAACTTAATTTATTCTCTGGCATTGGTAAGGTATTTTAGTATAACCCTCAGCCGCTGGATTTAAAGGATAAAAGGAAGTTGGACAAGGGATACAGATATTCCAGGTTGTCTTAATGCTTGAATGTACGTACATTTGGGAAGCAAACAAAGACGATTGCAGGGTTGGCTTCTGTAAGCTTTGAATATTTCTGCTGCTTCGTAGCAATAAGCAAAAAAATACTTAGAATCTGAAATAGTTATAGCCATTGTAGTTTCAGTTATTAATGTTTAAATATAAAAAAGGTTAAAAAAAAGTATCTTCACGCCCATATCCCCGAAGAGGTAGGCAGAGGCAAAACCAGGGCACCCACGACTAGCCGAAGACATTAAGTCCCATAGTGTGGTAGGTGGCAAGCCTATCGCCAACCGGGCACATTTCCAATCCCAACCAACATTTTTTTTATTTGAAAATTGGAAAAATTCAATTTTCTTTTTGTTGGCCGACCCGGGTTTCGAACCCGAGACCTCATGAAGTCAAGTCCAACACCCGGACCACTAGACCACAGGGGCGATGTTTAAATATGTTTTTTATTATGTGTGTCTGTAATCTTTAAAATCAATTACTTTGAAACTTAGGAAACTATTTCATCTTCTTGTAAAAGAAATTATTTCGAAAATGTGTTACAAAAATAACCGAAAAAATATTTAAATAAAACATACAGCAGTTAGCTAAAATTAGACGTTTCAAAAACTTAAAATTGTATGAAGAACTTAAATGCTTCCAAAAAAATAATGCTTCGATGTTTTTTAAATATTTGCGGTGGTTTTGAAGTTAAAAAGTAGAACGAATTAAAAACATCTTTGGCAAAATTTAGGTACTATAAAATGTACTGTAAATATGTAAAATAATTTTATTATAAGTATGTACTGTAAAACGTAATGTATAACTTTTACTGTAAATAACGCTTTTTTTTGAATTAAAATAAACACAAATTGAATCTAATCCCAAATAAGCAAATTATATGCTTGAGTTATGGGTGTTAGTCAACAATTCTAATACATTGAAATATTTAAATAGATAACAGAGCAAATTTAATAAACACCCAGACCTGTAAATACAGACGTCTAAATGTTTATCGCACAAATGCCTGCACAGAACCCAAGCCTCGCGGTTGGTCAGTGTAGTTAGGCGTGTAAGCAAGCCACTTGACCAATGAGGCTGTCAAATATTAAAGAATGATTTAATTTTAAATCATTGAAGTTTAACGAACAGGCGAAGCAAAGTTACCTATAAAAGTGATTTTCAGAGCTCACTATACTGTCACACCACGCGGCGGTGACATTGAGGTGTCTGTCCCAATTCTGCGAACAATGCACCGATGTCGATGCACTTAGCTTTATGAGCTGCAAAATCAATGAATCATTATTGAGTCTATAAACTAACTTCCTGATTCACTTAATAATGAAAGTGCAACAAAATTAAAAAAAAACCGGCCAAGTGCCAGTCGGACTCGCGCGCGAAGGGTTCTGTACTATTATAATCTACAATAAAAAATCACGTTTGTTGTATGGGAACCCCCCTTTAGTATTTACTTCGCTTTTATTTAATTATTTATTTTGAAAGGTAATATACAAGTAAATACTCTGTAAAAATTCGAAGCATCTACCTGTTACCATTTTGAGTATTTATTGCATGGGGAGCTCCATAATATTTTATGGTTTCAGCTTCCTAGCTATCACGGTTTATGTGATATAGCCTGGAGACAGACAGACAGCGGAGGCTTAGTAATAGAGTTCCGCTTTAACCCTTTTGGGTACGAAGCCCTAAAAATACTTAAATTTTATTATAATGTCGTGATTAAGTACTAAAAATAAATAAATAATTAATTAATTTTTGCGTTATTAAGTACTACTCACAAAAAACAGCAACAAAAATCTGTTCGCTATTAGCCAATTAATACTATAATAAACAAAAACAGAAATCGAAAAGAAACAATCAGTCGAATTGATATCCTCTTGCTTTTTGTAGTTGATCAAAAATTCTGGACGACCAGAGAAATACACTTCAGATATTAACATTTCTCTAAACTGAATTAACTAATCCTTCTATAAATCCTAAGTGTGTTGTAAATTATTACAACACACTTACACTTCTTGAATTAAAACAGAACAGGATATCAAACAAATCGCGCGACCGTGACATTGAGGTTTTTGTCCTAATTTTTTTAACCAAAACATTAATCAGAATTAACTTTGTATACAGCAAAAAAAATAAAAGATACCAATACATCTCACTTTTAAACCATAAATCTCACGTCCTAAGTTAAAATTAACAGAACATTATAATCTGTTTCATTACGAGACAGTGACATTAAGGTTTTAATCCCAATTCTTTAAACGTTGCGTAATTCCTTAAGAGTTAAGAGTTCATTTTATATGCAGCTAAAAATTTTAATATATACTAATTTATCTCAGTTTCAAGTCATAAACCTCACGTCCTGAGTTAAAATTAAACATTACATTATAACCTGTCTCATTATGAGACAGTGACATTAAGGTTTTAATCCCAATTCCTTAAATAATGCATAATCAGAATTAATTTTATGTGCAGCAAAAAAATTTAATAGATAACAATTCGTCCCAGTTTGAGTCATAAAACGCATTTCCTGAGTATAAAACTGAACATCAAAGGACATTACAATTAGTCATAAAAGTGATTTTCAGAGCACTAATCTGTCGCACTACGCGACGGTGACATTGAGGTTTTTGTCCCAATTCTGCAAACAATGCATCGATGCCAATGCACTTAGCTTTATGTACTGCAAAAATATTGAGTAACGGTTTTTTTGTTTTATGGAAGTTTTACGTCGCTTTACTAGACAGAAAATACCTCAAAAAATTGTTTGCTGTTATTTTTTAACTGGCATCTTACTGCGTTCACACACAACTTTTAGTAAATTGTTTTTATATTTATAGTCTTATTTAAAATGATATTTTGATTCAATTCTAAACATTCACTAAATATTGATACGGAAGGACAATTTTTATCGAAGATTAATTTAAAATGTAACAAATTAAAATCACGATATTTCATCATTTCATATTATGTTTTCATTCATTTAAAATAAACAAGTAATGTTTCTCTCTATCTTTATAAATTAGCCAACAAGTTTCACGTTTAAAGCATGCGCAAGAGTAAGTCATTTATGTATGTAATATAAAAAAATGAATAATTTTAACCCGTCGCTCGGCTAATTTATTAAAATTTAAAAAACATGACCTCTATATAACATTACTAGCTGACCCAACAAGCTTTGCCTTGTATGACAGGATAGCTATGAATATTGAATTAAAATAAACTTATTTTTTGGTTTCGTAAGTGCCGTCTCCGATAATAATTAACAAAACAAGAAAAAGAATTTGAAATTGGTTAATCCATTCACGACTGAAGGAAATAGAGATTTATTCTGAAACATAAAATAGATATTGGTTAGAAATACTCATATTTTCAAATGAAGTAATAATATTTGTACTGTTTATGTTTCATTGACCCCTAAAACAGTACCAGTGTTTCTTCATTAA
>NJDD01005707.1:179631-201369 GCA_002245505.1 Calephelis nemesis
CAGAGGATAAACACAATACCATGCTTTGCATTGTTATGCATGTGTAAATGTATTAAAAATGTATTGACCTGTTTAAACTATAATAAACTAAACTTTTATGCAAATTGAAAATTGGAATCGGATATTATATCATTTAGGTACTCTCGAACACAGTACTAGCAAATTGTTAGCAATGTGTTTCAACGAATCCGGCAAAATAGTTTACTATTTATTATTAAATAAATTACTAAATCTTAATACAAAGCTGGTATTGTGTTCAAGATTACTTAAAATGACCCAATCAAAATTTCCATTTTGCAGGAACTACACTCCTTAACTTTCACATACAAAATTGGTCACACCATGACATTGGTCCATTGCAATGTAAAAGAAAGATACACGAATACATTATCACATTAATAATGTATATGGAGATAAAGATTTATATAATCATTCTACGATATCATAGTCGAAGATTTCGTCTAACATGTTAAACAAGTCACTCTCAGTTAATTTATCTACTCGTACTTTACAATTTCCGAAACTACGAATGATCTTATTCAAACTATTAACTACATGAAAGCTAACCCAGCTTTGATAGATTTTTTATATTTTTTCTGATACTTCAAGTAATTTGCGTTAGAAAATGGTTTTAGGGATCTAAAGGTAACTTTAAAGATCTATCTAAAAATACTCTGCATTTAGTATTTATAACGAAATCGTAATTGTATGGAGACAAGTAACAAAGTATGTTTTTTGTACACCTACCTGGGAAGTTCAAACTATGTAGCCTAAAGAAGAAATAAGAACGCGCTGATATACGGATACGGACAAATGCGGATGGACAAGTTGAAATTATAAGGGTTCCGTTTTTGTGTTCGGCTACGGAACCCTAAATGTAAGGTACGGACTGGTAAAAAAAAGCGAGCAAATACTGCAAAATTGTTTTAATTCAACGCGATTCATCAGCCGGTGACAGAGACACGTGTTTGTCAAAAACGATCCGCTTCAGTTATCATCGCACAGCTAAAAACCTCGTCAAAGGACTTTGACACGATTCCATTTTGTTCAAACTGCATTTTTCCACGAACAAAATGACAAAGAAACGAAATGACCGTAACTAATTAGCGTGAAAACATACAGGAAGTTATTCGGGAAATGACGCTTTGAGATGGTTCAATGGATTTTTGTGGAATTGAAACATACGCATCCTGGTAACATAAACATAAAATGTAACATACGTCATCTACACACACCAAAGGTAGTAATGGTGCGTTGCTAGGGTTGAGGTTGTTAAGTCCCTTGCATGAGTGTGGTCTTCAAAACAGTAGCAAGATAGCATATATGTACCGACCTTATAGTTTCAGGAATAAATGAGGAACCGAGTTGCGACAAAACTTTTTCAAATGTGTCATGTTCAAATATGGTAAATTTCTCAAAAACAGTTACAGTGAGACAAAAACATTGTCTTAATAAAGGTTTTGAAAATGAAATTAGAAAATAATGAAAAGGTACTCCTCATCATTGGTCTCAAAATTCTACGCCAGACCCGACAATAATATAGTTAATTGTTTTACTTTATTGTTTTAACGATGTTGAAACTCAAAATTGCGTCTTTTCTTCAAGTGTATACACAAGTGTTGTTTCTTCAAGTGTTGTTAGTAAGCAACTTACTGTTGATATTCATCTGAATGTGAAGTTTGTAGACGAGAGAACGATAGATAGAACGTAGGATGTGAAGCTTGATGAGCATCTTGAGTTATACTATGAATTCCAGAAGCTTGATAAGCAGCTTTCCTATGAATTTGGAACTTTTTATACTTTGTAACTGCTTGCCAATTTGCTACAGTTTTTGATGTCTCCGAGTCTTTGTTAACCTTCTTTGTTTGGTTCGACATCGATTTTGACCTATTCTCAGATTCAGTCTCCGTTCGCTATCCGAATATGTAACTTCGGAGATAGGTGAAAATATTTCTAACCTTCACTAATTAATTTTTTTGGCATCTTTATTTGCTGAAATTTGTGGAACACGACTTGTGAAACTGACTTGTGAGACTTGTGAAATATACGACAAAATTACCACCAGATAACCCACTAGTAAAACGAAGACGTTCCATAGGAAGAGTACAAAGTAAGAAATACCATCTCTAGCTTTCACATAAACCTGGATATGATATCCCGATAAACTTCAAAAACAAATGGAGAAAGGGGTGCACCCAACAGCTTCTAATTCGCACAAACTAATTTAATGTTTTCATCATATCGTTTGGAATAGCTCTCCGATATAATCGACTATTCCTTCCATTTTTCAATAACAAAGTCTACTAAGCGTCCACGTACTAACATTGACTTGCGTTCCGAACATCAAAAAAAAATAAAGCCCTAGATAAGAATGTTCCATCTTTTTCAATATCTATAACAGAGTCGCCTCTGTGGTCGAGCGGTCCGGGTGTTGGACTTGACTGCATGAGGTCTCGGGTTCGAATCCCGGGTCGGCCAACAAAAAGACAATTGGATTTTTCCAATTTTCTAATAAAAAAAAATGTTGGTCGGGATTGGAAACGTGCCCGGTTGGCGATAGGCTTGCCACCTATCACATTATGGGACTTAGTATCTTCGGCTAGTCGTGGGTGCCCTGGTTGTGCCTCTGCCTACCTCTTCGGGGATATGGGCGTGAAGATACTTTACTTTACTTTATAACAGAGGAAAACCAAAAAAAACTTCTGAAACTATTTCATTAGTCATAACTGAAACTTCCTGTCTATAGGAATTAATCAAGACTAATAAGTTATTAAGAAAAAATATTCATTAGATCTCGATACAAAGATATGGTAGGGATCACGCAAGGTTTTATTTATATAATAGGTTATCGAACAAGGACGTGGGTATCCTGATGATAAGTGACAGATGTGGCCTATAGACACCATTGATGTTGCAGGTGCGACGATGTCCTGCGGCCGGGATGTTAAACCATTAATTGTACAAATCTACCGGCTATCCTAACTTCCGGACCGGAACACAACAGTCATTATGGCGGCAGGAATAGCTAAGTCGAAGCATCCCTATCTGGGCAAGTTGCTCTACAGCACTCTTCCACCAGTGGTCTTGCCGTGATCTAAAAAAACAACTTTTTACAGGCGGCTATTGATTTTTCGTCATAATTTAGGCATTCATATATTAGAAATAAACAAATATCTCTTGATAAATTAGAGAAATTGATCTAAACTCAGCGTAAGCAAATTTTAAACTAGTAGGTAGTATAGGTTTCTGTAAATTTTAAAAATCAAACATAATCATGTAGGAGGCGAATTGTTTCTTTTTTTTTCTTTGTTTAAAATTTGTAGAAATTAGACTTAAGCACTGGGCAAGTGCTAAAATGAAAATCAGTATATGTGTTAGTTACCGATACTAATACACAGAAATACTTAAATAGAAACTGTTACATTTACAATGAACATCCAGACCAGAAAACAAAATCGATATTTGTCACACTAATGCCCGCCCCCAATGGGAACGAACCCGAACCTTGTGGTTGGTAGATTTTACATAAAGAACATGAATATTAGTGAATTTTTTTTTATGATATTGGAAGGCAAACAAGCAGAAGGATTTCCAGGTGGCGAGAAATTCACGCCACCTAGAGACACCAAAGGTGGAAATGGTGCGATGCCAATCTTAGGCCGGGATGTTAGGCCTCGAGAAAAAGTGAGTTTACTGGCTACCTTACCTTCCGAGCCGGAACACGTCAATGGTAAGCGCTGACATTATGGCCTCAGGAATAGTTAAGGTGGTGGTACCAATCCGGGAGAGCCGCTGAGAGACTCTACCACCTAGTCACATGTCACGGTGTTAGTGACGGTAAGCCTATGCTCGCCTTTTACGAGCTGCCTGGCAAAGGAAGGCAGATGATCTATTCTGCAAAAGAGCCGGGAACAACACGGGGAATTACTATCAAACCAAGTTTTACCCATGAATAATACCCATGAATTAGCGAATACATAAAGTTAGCGAACTCGCCTAGAACGCCCAGCCGTATATTTGGCACATAATCGATGCTGTATTCAGATATGACAATGCAGGTTTCGGGAACTGTGAGATGCGTCTGACGGATCTAGGTTATGAAATCGTTTTATGACGTTTTATGTCATTTCAAAGGGACTCGCGAATTTCTAACGTGATTTATATTTACACTTTTCTCAGAATCGGTGAAATTATATTTTGATATTGTTAATGTTAATATGTAGTTGAAATGTTTCCATCTCGTAGCCATTGACTAGGGGTTAACGTACACGTTTAACGCTACCAGCATTTTTGATACTCGGGTTCGATTCCCGACGCGGCAGATATTTGTGTAAAGAACATCTAGATGTCTTCAAATCTGGATCTGGACGTGTTTATAAAATTTACACAATAATAATAATAAATATTGCTGGAAATAATAAAAAAACACTGAAAAAGGTTTAAATATGACAGCACAATCCCTATCTGAAAAAAGTTTCAATTTAACTGAAATTTTCAATTAACAAAATGATCCGCCATTTATTTAATTCATTTGTTACAAACAATGTGATAAATGAATAACCGCTCAACCGATTTTAAGCAAACTTGTGAAAAACCATTTTGCACTAAATAGTCCGAACAAAGCCTAAACATTTGGTTTGGATAAGTGAGCCCGTTCTTGAGTTATAAAATTACAACGAAAAGTGGCATTGATTTTTATTTATATACTAGCTGACCCCTCCAAAAAACATTTTTCAGGAGACTAATTGTAATTCTAAACCATTCTCGAATTCCCTTGAATACACACAAAAAATGTCATCAAAATTGGTACAGTCGTCTTGTAGGAGTTCAGTTACAAACTCACGAACACAAGAATTGAACGAAACGAAGGCAAAACTAAATAACATCATTTATTTATCATTAAGATGGTTTTATCAACATCGTTAGTGTCTACGTATTTGTGTAAAGGAACCTTAGGACGTGTTTTTCTTTTCACATACCCTTAAATGATCGAGTTGAATTGAGACTTTACACAGTTATCAAGTTATTTAAATAAAATAGCTGATTATAGAGTACAGAATTCGTCAAATGCAATGCATAAAATTGTTTCCTTTAAAATTAGTACAAATAAGTCAGCGAAAACAACATATTATAGCCATATTTTAAAGTTAACTCGCTATAACACTTTTTAAAATTATTATGTAAAAGAACTGAAATAAGTTGTTTAAATTAGTATAGTTACTGCTACAAGGAATAGTAAGCTTATAAAAAAATATTATCAAGTTTTTTCTTTATCACTTTTTTTATTTAAACTTATGAAAATTTGGTACAGCTAAATGTAAATGTAGATCTTTAGATTTTTAAACTATTAATTTAAATAAACCTTTGTTATTATCCTTAACTTATACGGCCAACCCTTTTATTTTAGCTAAGGGTGTAAAATTTATGTGGTTTCAGGTTTGTTGGGGTTGAGCGTATAGAGTTAGAAGCTTGGCTGTTCATTACATGTTATAACTTTTTGGCAGTAGCAGCCATATCTTGCCTACGTTTAACAAGAAATTTTTTATCAAATTTCATTTCTTCTTGTATGTTTAAAGTTGTTCAAATGACAAATCAATATATGCAAAATAATATTTTGCTACACAGTTGATACATTTAGTAGTTATTTTTTTATTTTTTATTTTTATAATATTGAAAGGCAAAAAAGATAAGATTTCCTGAAGATAAGAAATTCATGCCGGCTGATAATGGTACGTTGCCAACCGGAGGTCGGGATATTAGGCCTTGGGTAAAAATACGTTTAATGGTTACCTTATCCTCCGAAACGGAACACGTCAACGGCAAGTACTGACGTTATGGCGGCAGGAGTAGGCAAGGCGGTGGTACCAATCCGGGTAAATTGCCGCGAAACTCCGCCACCTAGTCAGATACGAGAGACGGTAAGCCTATACTCGCCTTTTACGAGATACCTGGCAGGAAGGCAGATGGTCTTTTCTGCAAAGAAGCCCGGACTAACCTGGATCAGGTAACAAAAAAATCAAGAAACGTATATTTTAAATTTTCTAATAAAAATAACATTGTTCGGGATTGGATATGTGCCCGGTTGGCGATAGGCTTTCCACCTACCACAGTGTTTTGGACCTTTTGGAGTGGGTGACCTTGGTTGTGCCTCTGCCTACTTCTTCGGAGATATGGACGTGAAGATAATTTACTATTACTTTAGTCCATGTTTATTAATAAGACGGTTAGTGTCCAATAAAATGTATTGTGGGAAATTACAAGTGTTATTTAAAAATTGTATAATAGAATAACACCAAAAACTGAGGATGAAAAGCGTAAAATTAATAAGTGTATGTAAGTTTCTCATTGCCGTTAAATATAACTTATTGGTGTTATTTATCAGATTATTTCTTAACGACGGGATCTTTACATGATATATTCTTGCGTCAAAATCATGGTCAATAATATGGTCAATGTAATATAATGTAATGTTATTATTATTTTTCCTATAAATGTTATAAATGCGAAAGTTTGTCTGTTCGTTTGTAACTACTTCACACAAAAACTGCTGAATTGATTTAAACTTGGATTAAAACATAGGACAGTTTTTATTTCGAAATGATGTTCGCGGACAACGCAACTGGCAACAGCTAGTAATACATAGAAACTTCTATTCACGAAACATTTAATTGTCACAATTTAAATTGTGATAAATAATGAAGGTGATACAAACTAACGATTCTCGAAATATCACAGACCGGTGATATTCCGAGAACCACCGATAATCCCTTTGACTCATAAATTTCTGGAACTTCACTAACGACAGTTTTGCCTGTCATTACGTTTTCTTATAAATTAATACTGGGAAATGAAATTGTGAATCTACTGAATAACACTTTAAGAAGGCTTTGTCTGTTGCCTAATTAAGATTCATTACTTTTGATAAAATTGTTTCATTTCATTAATACTAGCACTTGCTTCCAGATTCGCCTGGTTGTATATACCCATTATTATATCTTACATATTATAATAATGTACTATATTATATATAACCATAGTAAAAGATAAATCAAGTGATGCTATTATACAGTAACACGGCAAAATCTCTTCTTACCAACAGTTTAGAAGAGATCTTATCGTGTTGATCCTGATCTCATGTGTAGAAAAAACTATTTGCCTCCTTACCTAGTAGCTTATAGGTAAGTCGATCATAGGTTAAATGTGCTGTTTCCAGCAAGAACACTGGCGGTACAACGCAGTTCGTAACTTGCTCGTAACTTGCACAGCTACGGATCTTCTGGCTCATCTATTCTTGCTGTCAGTTATTCGTGTTGTCGTGTTCCGGTTCGAAGAGCACGATAGCTGGTAGACTGGTGTCTATGGGCAACGATTGTCTCTTACCATCAGGAATACCGAGTGCTTGTTCCCTTTCATCTCATGGAAAAAGCTCTCCACAGGGTGTCTGAAACACCTGACTCTCCCCTTTTTTCCGCTGGTTTTAAAAAAATGGCATAATAAATTTCCTAGCTCCTATGCTTATTAGTACTAAGATCATCAAACAGTTATTAAGACAATTTGAACAAGCACTTTACTTTTTTTAAAATTTATTTCCATCATCATCATCATCATCATTTCAGCCATAGGACGTCTACTGCTAAACATATGCCTGCCCCGTTGACTTCCACTTCGACCGGATGGAAGCGGCCTGCTTCCAGCGAGACCCCGCGACCCTCATAAGGTCGTCTGTCCATCTCGTGGGTGACCGTCCTATGCTTCGCTTGCCAGCACTTGGTCTCTACTCGAGAAATTTTCTGCCCCAACGGCCATCAGTTCTCCGCGCTATGTGCCCCGCCCACTGCCACTTTAGCTTGCTAACCCGGCTGGCTAATGTCGGTAACTTTCTTTTGCCTGCAGATCTCCTCATTTCAGAATCGATCTCGCAGGGAAACCCCGATTTATTTCCATGTCGAATGGCAATTATATAAAAAAACAAAGCAGCAGGAATGCCAGATTATACTGAAACATTTTTTCAAACATCAAACACTAATTTGGCATAATAATAAAAGTCCTAGATCTTATGCTAATTAGTACTAAGATTATCATACAGTTAGTAAGATAATTCAAACTAGCACTTTACTTTTTTTTTAAATATTTCCATGTCATAAATAAAAAAAATTACGGATTGCACTCTGAAAGTGCCGGCAGAAGTGAAATCTTGAATATTAAAGCTGTGCATTTTTGATATTTTGGAATGGTTAGGAAGTAATTTTGCACAAATTGCTTTAATTATCACTACCTATGAATACAATATTCATTTATTGAGCTATCGTACACAAACATGACAACACGAACATTCCGGGGATACTTCCTCTCCTACGCCGCGCCGGCTGTTTACTCTTCATCCGTCTTACGAATTTTCGATCAGGTCACGTTTCCTGACGTGAGTTCAAAAGTTTTTACCCATTCCAAAAAAAAAAACGCAACACCGCTAAAGAAGTTTTCACTTCAAAAAAACCAAAACAGCGGAAATATCAGATTATGCTGAAACGCTACGCCAACGTCAAAATAACTTGCACATGAGTTGATTCCATCATTCCACTGGTATTGTATTATCGTGAATTATTCATAGCCCTACTAAGTGTGATAGAGTAGATGTTTTATTTATGCCTTATGGTTCATGCGTAGATATGGAAAGTCTTCTTTATCTGTATACTACCTGTGTCCCACGAATTTACCCACATATTATTTTTTTTTTCATGGGACCTCGTAAAATATTGACATAAACCTTTTCTATATTTTTGGACCAAATTATTTTTATTCTCTTTTTTTCTGTGAGAAGTTAACAAACATACTGTACGTACGATTAGCCTGAGATACTAAGTCCCACAGTATAATATGGTAAACTTATCACAAGCTAGACGCTTATCTTATTTTACTAGAAAATTGAAAATAAAGCACATTTTCTTTTCGACTCCCGAGCCGGAATTCGAACCTGGGAACTCGTAAAGCCATACCCAACACCGTACAACTAGACCGCACTGTCAAGTCTACCGTCTACACTACTCGCCAGGCCGAAATACGACAGTTTCATTATGGCTGCAGGAATAGATAAGGCGGAGGATCGTTATCCGGGTAAGTTGCTGCACAGCACTTAACCACCACTGTTATAATTGGTAACTAGTCTTTATTTTAGTCAATGCTTGCCTCTTATGAGCTGCTTGGAAGAGAGGCGGATGGTCTGTCCTGCTCAGAGTTACATAATATTATCTAGATATTAATACTTGATGCCAAAACTTTGGACCCCTTTGAAAATTGAGCGGACGCGGGAGCATAAAATTTGGCACACTTATAGTTTATGTGTAGGAGAAGTGCAGAACGCTAATATTTTTCATTAATAATGCTTATTAAGTACATTAAATCGATAAATAAAACATTAACCACACTACCATGCATTTGACATACACAAACAAATATATTGATGATAACGATGAAAGATCGTAGATGGCGCACTAAAAAGTTTGGAAACAAAGTAGTTGGTCTTCAGAAATGAAGATGGCGTTCTTATCAACAAGATATTGAAATTTATTATGGTCGAATTTCGACCGACGGGTGATCACAAGTTATTATAATTAAATGTGATTACTAGTTAGTTCGATTAATATCGATTTAGATAGCTAAAGTAGTAATTTCCAATAGTTTAACCCGAACTTACTTCGTGACATAAGATTTAACATATATGTATAGATTATGGTACTTTGATGATGACAAATAATGTCATGTCTAAAAATATGTACTTATATTATTATAAGTATAATTGTTAAGCCGTTAGTCTGTTTTGCATAATCAAAAAATCTAAAAGGCGAAAACTATCGTAATGAGACTTTCCCTGAAACACGGCAAGTTTCAGCTTCGTGGGAGAGCTTAATACGTTACTTGAAAAATTGGGCAAAACTTGCTTTAAAAACTTTGCTTTTTAAAGAGTTCAATTCAAACCCTAAACCCAAAAAAACTAATGAACATGAAGTTTCCTATATTGCCAAGGATAAAAAGTAAAAATACAGCTTTATAGGCTTCACCGCACCGGCCACCGGATATCGTGTCGGAGGAAGCGTGAATGCGTGTAATTCCCGATTCGCTAGTGATAGGCTTAACACTGTCGCCGCGAAACCTAACCAGTGCACAGAACCTGTGTCCCGGCAATTCAAGCTTTCTAGTTTTTAGCGAGGTGACGAGATGTTTTTTTGAAGTTTTTACGATTTATTTAGCAAAATATATAATTTACTTACGGTAATTTTTCTCGGTCATAATCTTTCAAATAGTTGTTACGTTAGTTTGAAAGACTGGTATGTAAAAGTCACGTTCCTTTAACACTAGAAACTATTTTTTAAATATTTTTTCAAACAGTTGTTACAATATTTAAATAACTATGCTGCGAATAAGTTTTTAAGTTAAGAAAAACTAAGTAAGGTAAGGTAAGATAAGGTAAAAGTTTACTAGGTGGTAGAGTTTCGCAGCGACTCGCTCGGATTGATACCACCGCCTTACCTATTCCTGCCGGCATAACGTCATAACGTGGTCTGGTTTGGAGGGTAAATTAGCCGGTAAACTTACTTTTGCTCGAGGCCTAACATCCTTGCCTCAGGTTGGCAACGCACCATAACCACCTTTGGTATCTCTAGGCGGCGTGAATTTCTTACCATCAGGAAATCCGTCTGCTTGTTTGCCTTCCAATATCACAAAAAATATATATAGAAACCAGAATACCTGAGTACTCCTACCTACTACCTACCTGTAATAGTATACCTGGAAATAAAGAATTTTATTTTGCTTACATAAATTCCTGCCACAGTCGGGAATCAAACCCAAGCCTTGTGATAAGCCGGAGGGCTAAAGCGTGTACGTTAATCCCTTATCCGACGAGGCAGCTATTAAGCGGCAAATAACATTACAATTTTTAATTTTAAAATGTATACAAATTAAAGAAATTTGTAAATCTTTTAGATTATATTTTTGTGAAAGAACCAGTGCTTTCAATGGACTTGATTGCTTTGACGGAGCTTTTCTTGTATCTACTGGAAGTGCTCCGAAGCCGGACAACTTGATGGCAGAAGAAGCTACAAAAAGATAACGTTTAAGGAATGATCAAAGGGTTAAATCGCAGTATAGCAATATATTAAATTATTGCTAAGAACTAAGTCTTGATATTAACTTTTTTAAGGCATTAACGCACAAAAGAAAAGCTTCTAGATCTTTTTGATCGAATTTTCAATAGTTGAAAGATAAAAGTACCTCAAAAACCTATGCATTTTCAAAAAAAAATGTTTAATGTGAAAGTAGCACTAATTTTTAGGACTTGTTATAGTCGAATTTAAGGAAATTGGAACATTAGGGTTACTCTCGAATATCGATTTCATGCAAATTAGAAATTTGAATCGGATTTGTCATTTTAGGTACTCTAGAACACAGTAATAACAGATGATTAATATTTAGTTACAACAAAATTCAAATAATCGGATAAAATCATCTATTGTTTATTGTTAATTAAACTTTAATAATTCGCTAGTATTGCGTTCAAAAAAAGTTCAAAAAAAGTACCAATTTCCAATATTGCATCGAGATTCAAGAGTGACCCTTCAGGAATGACAGACGATGCCTGATAACGGGTAATAGACAGAATTTCGGAAGATTTCTTGTCGAAAGCGGAACTCTTACAGATTCGACATATTCGACTGTCTGTCCATATCTCACAGCTATTTTAATAGGTATGATTAGAAATACCCAGTTGAGTCGTTAAAAATAATTTAGATAAATGTACACTGTGAAACACTACGATTTTTATACAAGGAATAAAAAATGTGGTATAAAACTTTTAATAGCGAAATTAAAAAAAAATAGATTTTAGTGAAAATTTTATAACAAATTGATTGCAAGGACATAATAGGTTTTTTGAGATACAACACATTTTTGAAACCGCAAACATAAATTTATCACAATTTTTAAGTAATTACTAGGAAAAACCATTTTTTTTTCCTGGTCCAAAATTTTAGTAGTGTTTTGGGATATCTCGTTAGATTGTAGGTGTAAAATATTTTATAACTTGTCCAAAATAGCCACATTACTTTCAAGTAGGTACTATGAAAAACATTTTTTTTGCTGGACCAAAATTTTAGTAGTGTTTTGGGATATCTCGTAATATTGTATGTAGAAAATATTTTATGACTTGTCCAAAATAGAAACATTACTTTCAAGTAGGTACTATGAAAAACATTTTTTTTTGCTGGTCCAAAATTTTAGTAGGTAGTGTTTTGGGATATCTCGCTATATTGTAGATACAAAATATTTTATGACTAGTCCAAGATAGCCTCATTAGATTTCAATAGATATTTACTTTAGACTGTATTCATCTCTCTGTTTATGTTTATTCTTTACGGCTTACAAAAATCACGAGCGGAAATATAACATTGTAATAGAGCACATTGCCGAACTATTTCTACTCGTACCTGAACTCAGTCATCAGACAAATCAAATTACTGTCACATGTGATTAACAACCTCAACGAAACAACTGACTGTTGTAATTGTTTTGCTCATAATAAAATTAGCCTTCCATTTCACACCTCGCTTCTCGTCAGTTTACTGCCCTTTGTAGAACTTGGTATGGCAATTCCAACCCTAAGTTCTATTATCGAAGGGGTTTATTCCACAAAATGGAGAAGAGATGTAAACTGAGTTACAGGAACTAATTTGAATGTACAGAATGATTTCAATTACAATGTAATTCGGTACTAATGTGATAAAAACTTTCAATGCTTTTGATTACGCTATGTTTTGTCTTTTTATATTATCTACCTTTTATCATATAGATATACAAAAATCAACAATTATTCTGGATACTGCCTAATTCGATAAACATAAGATGCCATTGATGTGATTTCTATTTTCTTATGTAAGGGAATTTTTGTTAGTCAAAGAATACCGACGTTTTAACGGTAGAAAGAAATTGTGTATTAATCAGGCAAAACGGAATTCCACCACCTAGTCTGTCTGCCTACACTAGTTAGTAGTGTAGCAATGATAACGCCAAGTAAGAAAAGAAAAAGGAAGATCTTTACAGTCAGGCAAAGCTTACCGTAGGTACTATACCGAAAGACACACCGAGGTTCATTTGAGACGCACTGAAATCTCGATTCCATTGAGGCAGAGATCGAAATATCGTAATTATTCTGTAACGTTACTTGCTCGCGCTTGTGATAGCGGTAATTTGAAGCGTATCGTTGCTTCAATATTGTTACAGATTTCCTTACAATTTAGTATCGCTTACGTAAAACATTCTGTAGGGCTACTCTTGAATCTCGATATCATGTGAATTGGAAATTGGAACCGTATATATAATTTTAGGTACTTTCGAAGACAGTGCTAATGGATTATTAACATCTAGTTATAAATAAATTCAACGAATGCGATAAAATATACATATTTTTTATGACATTGGAAGGCAAACAAGTAGACGGATTTCCTGATGGTAAGAAATTCCCGCCACCTAGAGACACCAAAGTGGCAATGGTGCGTTGCCAACCAGAGGCCGGGATGTTAGGTCTCGAGCAAAAGTAAGTTTACCGACTACCTTACCTTCCGAACCGGAACCCGTCATGTATTTACTTAGTCTCTTAGTTAGTTAGTTGTGCATCTGCCTACCTTCTCAGGGATATGGGAGTGAATGTACTTTTTCATGTTTGTTGTTTATATGTATTACAGTCACTGTCTTATATTTTACCATATCCATAACATTAAGATGATAGTCACTCTCTCAACGTTATTTCTCACGGAAAAATCTTCACCTATTTTTAGCCTTGATGAAAATCTATGACACTATAAGGTGTGTTTCTTCTAAGAAATTACACCAATTTACTGTAAGTATTATTGAAATTTTCTTTATATTTGGGAAAAATGTGTGCGTGAAGGAAATTACGTAACAAAATGTGCCATCATACTAAAATATTTAAAAAGTGATGATAACTTTTACAATGTTATTATTTATATTTATAAGTTCTACTATCCCTTCCAACGTATATTTCACGTAAAGAATGAAGAAGATGAAGAAGAAATCTCAAAATAATAAGAAGAAATATATTTACATTGTGTGTGTATGTGTGTGTTGCTACGGTGTGCTTGATTGAACTCCTCGACCGATTTTCGTGAAATTTTGTGAGCATATTGAGTAGGTCTGAGAATCGGCCAATATCTATTTTTCAAACTCCTAAGTGACAAAGGTGACTCACACCAATTTTTTTTTACTGTAATCACATTTAAAAAAGTGGCAGATCAACGTCGGTCGGGTTAGTAAGTATGTATATTAAATATGTATGTATGTATGTATGTAGATATGTATGTATGTATGTAGATATGTATGTATGCATGTATGTATGTACGTATGGTGTTACCTCAAGATCTGACATGATACTGTCATTATGGCAGCAGGAAGGTAAGGTATCTAACGCCTTACCTTTTCCTGACACCATAATTACACCGTGTTGGTGCGGACTTCTTTGCAGAATAGACAATCTGCCTTTCCGCCAGTCATCTCGTAAAAGGCCAGCATAGGCTGGTCGTCACTAGCACCGTGACATTTGACTAAGTAGTACCTATAGTTTCGCAACAACTCGTCCGGATTGATATCACCATTTATCTATTCGTGCCGCCATAACGAGAGTGCTTGCTGTTTCGGTTTGAAGGATATGGCAGACTTTTAACTTACTTTTGCTTAAGGCTCAGGTTTGCAACTCACTATTATCGGCTTTAGTGTCGCTACGCGAGTTTTTTTTACAACCAGAAAATCCGTTTGCTTCTGTGGCTTTTAATATCATAAAAAATGAGTTGTCAAGTTCTGCCAACGTGAGAAAAGTTGACAAGCAGCACTCAACCATTCGTAAGACTACTAGTGACATAAGTAGAAGTTCATTAGCTTATAGTCCGAGTCAACATTTAGGGAAATTCTCACTAAAAAAATTCTTTCTTGTCCACCACACACACCACACACCACACCACCACCACCACAACCACAAAATATGGTGTACGTAGTTGCAGGCAACAGCTAGTTCTAAATAAACACATCCATTCATATCTTCACGCCAAGTCCCTTATGGGGTAGGCAGAGAGTATCAAGTGCCAGACCTCACGATCCTGACAAACCTGTCTTGCTTCCTTCACATTCATTACCCTTTTCATACAAACACGCCGGTTTCGGAGATTCTTGACACCTCCCTCGTATAATATCCGATTGATCTGATAGTGGAATATCAGCCTTGGTCTCCCCGGGTACCTACATCCATCCACATTCGCATTATATATCTGCTTTGCAAATCTTTCATCTATCATTCTTTACACATGACCGAAACAGCGGAGCATTTTCGCATTTTACCACCAACACTTTCTTTCAATCACACTCTTTCTCTGATCTCACTGTTACGAATGCGGTTCTAAATAAACGAAGACGTAATATTTTCAAAATTACAGTATTGGTAATTTAAACTGAGCGAAACTAACTCTTTAACGACAGACATGTGGACACATGTGGGAAGACTTAATGTGCATTACTCACCTTTATTATCAAGGTTGCTGTTAATAGCTGGATCACAAAGACATAAAGATGGAGTGATTACAAGAATCGAGGGGTGAATATAACTTTAACAAAGTCAAGGTATTTCTTTGTTTCACTTTAATAATCTTCGTCGAAAATTTTCGTCTGTTTTGCTATTAGGTAGTAGTGCTATGCAGAAACTAGACTTGGCTCTAGTTCACACTAATATGTTAAGTACATACATACATACATACATATCTTCACGCCAAGTCCCTTACGGGGTAGGCAGAGCGTATCGAGTGCCAGACCTCAAGATCCTGACAAACCTGTCTAGCTTCCTTCACATTCATTACCCTTTTATACAAAGACGCCTGTTTCGGAGACTCTTGACACCACCCCCGTATAAAATCCGATTGATCTGATCGTGGAATGTCAGCCTTGGTCTCCCCGGGTACCTATATCCATCCACATTCGCATTGTATATGTATATACAAATATATTAAGTGATAGGGATAAAGTAGCCGTTAGATATATACACGTGGCCAAAAACCCAGAAGGCCCACAAGGCTGGACCAAGGTAGCGAAACACCAGTTACAGCTACATTGTTTGTAGGCAATAGTCATTTCGTGCCAATAGAATAATCGTTTGATTGTTCGCTACAAATATAATTAAAAACATTCATAACAATTGCGGTTTTTAATTATACTCAATAATTCATAATTTTTTGTTTATTTTGACGATACGGTCAATGATTGATGTTTATAAGTATCCTAAACTCATATCCCCGAAAAGGCAGGCAGAGGCACAAACCAGGGTACCCACGATTTTTTTATGGCGGCAGGAATAGGTAAGGCAGTGGTACCAATCCGGGCAAGTCGCTGCGAAACTCGACCATCTAATCAGATGTCACGGTGTTAGTGACGATAAGTCTATGCTCGCCTTTTATGAGCTGCCTGACCGGATGGCAGATGGTCTATTCTGCAAAAGAGTCCGGACCAATACGGAGTAGTCTATATTTAAAAAAAAACATCAATTATTGATAAATGCGGTCCATGAGTTTGATACTTCTGACTTATATATTTTAGTTTCTTTCTACTATAATTATAAATGAGTCAATGTTTGACTTATTTATAATAATAGAAAGAAAATTTATAATAGAAGAAAGAAAATATTTCGTTACGTATAGAGTTACATCTGAAGCACCGGCCAAATTTTGAAAATCGGTTCGGAATTGAGAACACTTTTCGATCTATGAAAAAACTAAAAATTAACATGTTATTTATTAATTTAACTAATTTATTAAATTAATAAATTAGTACAACTTATTAATTTAATTCAACATATACATAGATTGAATTGGTCTTCACAGCAGTGCGCCTTAGTTTTAGGGCATATTTTATCAACTCTTTTTATGGCTGTCATCCACTTTTTTCTCATTTTTGGGTCCTCAGGCACATAAAAAAAGAGATTATCGGATGTTTTAACTGTTGAATTGAAGCACTGAGACACTATAAAGTATTTTTTTGCCATTTTACCACAGAAAATTTTATAGTTCAGTTTTTTACAGCGTAGCAGCGGCGTACGAGCGAGCACTAGACTCTTTACATTGATGAATAACCAAGGGTGTGACGTCAGCGCCTAGTGAGCTCCCGCCCGCGTTTTTAAAAATCTTCGGCCGCAAATACGAACTTTAGTCGTTAATATCTCAGTCAATTTTTAAGATATGAAAATACTAAAAACACTGTTTTTCTTGTGATTTTTTGCAGATTTATTTGGCATATAAAGTAAAAAACGTTTGTCAGGTCCATTGTATTAATGATTTGCTGTCTTTCTATGATATAGTTGGAGTCGGTTTTTGCTGTTTTAGAACGCTTAACTATTCTATGCAAATTAAAGAATTATCACGTAATCACTTAAAAAGTACTTCAACTCAAGCGTAATAGGCGAAATGAAAATTTCTTGTTACATATTTATGGTGTAAAGAAAGTTAACTAATGTATTTTTGAAAGGCGTGGAAATAAAGGTTTGTTTTAGTTAATGCGGAATCAACTGATGTTATAAATACTAGAGCATATATGTATGTATGTATGTCCCGTTTTCAGATTAAAACAGCCAAAAGTTATGACTTGGTAATAGATTAGTTCTTAGATAATAATATAATCTACCTTTAATCCTGATATCTCAACGGGTTCCTATTGTGAGTAGCCTTTAGAATGGGAGCTTAATAAGTTTAATATGCTAGCAACGCTGGACGCTGCGTCGTATAAAATCGAAGCAACTCGAAGTATAAAATCTATCTACATGCTGTAATATAAGACATGAGTAATAATAATCTGCAGCATATACTGTCAGTATATGTCATAGTAAAAGTTTGAAAATTAGAAATTGTAAACAATTCTAGGAAAACGTAAACGATACATAAAAGAATAGTAGCAAAAATCACTACTGACTAAAAGTCATGGCACACTATGATGGCACCGCAAGAATACAAGCATCAGCAAGGCACCGCCTCGAAATTAGGGTAAGGCTAGTCGCCAGCGTGTTATTTTCACGTCGTCAGAGAGATGCTAGCTTGCGGTCACCACGAGCACAGTTTTCATATAGCATTTTTAATTGAACGAGCTTAAATAAGATGAGACTGAATAAGCATAATCGACGACGGTACATCGACGTTGTTTCGTCGGCGACTTAAAGTCAGCATGTTGTGAAAGTTCAATTTTTTATGCGATTTTAAGACTAGTCTTACTAATACAAAATCTTAATAAAACCGCATCTGCATGCTTCACTACATAGTATAAAATAAAGAGAATCTAATCTTTACATTTTGTATACAACAAAGTCGCTTGCTCTGTCCCTATGTCCCTTTGTACCGTAAACCGTACAAAGGGACAATAAAAAACCGTATCAAAATCCGTTGAAGTGGTAGGTTTGTATCTATGTTTTTTACCCGTGCGAAGCCGGGGCGGGCTGCTAGTATTGTATATCACTCAATTGCAAAGCGTAAGTTGTTGGTGAGAGTCGTAGCACGAGAAAGTTACCGAAGATTTTACTGCGTCTATTGATGTAAATATTTAAAATAAGAAAACTGTATAAACCTATGTTTTTCATTCATTTCACCGGAAAAATGACAATTACGAAAAAACTGAGAGTTTGGAACCATCTGACTCAAGAAATTACATTAGAGTGGGAGTTGTTGATTTGAGTATATATCGAAAATTAGTTGCTCCAAATATGAAATCACGTTTGAGCATGCAATGACGTTCTCACTACTGCCGTGCGCGAAATGCTAATCGAAGTCAATGGTCAAGCGGACTGTCTTATTAAAGTATGCGATATTGCATATACGTATGAGTTGGCTGCCTGCTGTTGATTTTTTCAGATTGACGTTATGAAACCTATTTTACGATACACGTACGTTGGAGCGGTCCTGTTGCGGTGCCGGGATAGTGTGCAATGTTTGGTGCCCTGGTTGTACATCTGGTTAGCACTTTAGGAATAAGGACCCCCAGAATCCTTTTTTCATAAACAAAAATAACATTTCAATGAGTCTAACTCTCAGGAAATGTGTTAAACTTCCAATTTTCACACATTTCCTGTAACATGTATTATACCGTATAATGTATATTTCGTGAGTGCACCGGTCAGCCTTGAGAGATTTAATTCCGACTTCATCTCGACCTTACATCGCTCTTAATACTAAAATATTACAGATTTATTTATTCTAGATGTGGTAATATTATTTTAAGGTTTAGTACCTATGAAATTATCGATACACTCAACAGCAAACTAACAAAACAGTAGTTGATATTTATGTACTTTGTTTGTTTGTTATTTTAACATAATATATATATATATATATATATATATTTACGTGAAGCCAAAACTTTGGACCCCTTTTTACAAAATTGCGCGGACACAAGAGCATAAAATTTGGCACACTTATAGTTTATGCGTAGGAGAGGTGCAGAAAGCTAATATTTGTCAATTTAAATTAATAAATAAAACATTACTCACACTACCATGCATTTGACACGCATAAACAAATATATTGATGATAAAGATAAAAGATCACAGATGGCGCACTAAAAAAGTTGGTCTTGACAAATGAAGATGGCGTTCTTATCAACAAGATATTAAAATTTAATATGGTCGTTTTCGACCAACGGGCGACCACTAGTGTGTATTAATGCACATTTACTCGAAGTGCAACTTTGTTTTGTAGTATGAAGTTTTTGTAAGAAAGAATTTATTTAAAAAAAAGCAATGTATGAACATAATGGCGTTTATTGAACTATCGTTCGTTTGTTTGTTTGTTCCCTATTCACGATTTAACCTCTGGACCGATGCGAACGAAAATTGGTGCGGGGGTAGTTTAGGAGCCGGAGAGTAACATAGGATACTTTTTAACCAACTTCAAAACTCTCCTTTTTGAAGTTCTTTAAAAAGTATCGTAAGGTATACATATAAAAAACCTAAACCACGAGGGCGAAGCCGCGGATGAAAAACTAGTAAGAAATGATTTTGTAAAAGGTAGTTTTATTTTTCTTTAATGGCAACACTACTCGACCCGAAAATGAAATAAAAGTATTTACTGTGTTGTGAATTAGAGTTTTTCTGATACTTATTAGACGATAATGACGCTTGAGTAACATATATTGTGTCTTTAGGTGAATATTCTCTTTTACGATCGGGAGAGCCACCTGCATTTATTAATATGGCAAAAATTACAGAACATTTAAGTGCAATTAAGTAAAATAATCAAACTCGAAATGTCTATTCCAGTAATCAACACACAAGTTGGGCTAAAATGCGCTATAAATAGAGCAATTACACTTTATTTTATTATTATAGGATCTTTTAATGTTAATGCTGTCTGTTTACAAATCTGAGCTTATAAGCTATGACATATACCGGCCAGTAGTATGTGGCCATTTAAACCAGGAAGATCCATTCGTATTATTATAACGAGGCGTAATTACAAGAAATAAAAGTTCTATTTAAAGACAAAACTTATTTAATGCGTAGAAGCAGAGAGACTCATTCTTATTCTAAGGGCATATTAATAATGGCGATAAAGCGTAGTAGTTTGTAGAAGTGGACAAACAAGCACAGGTTTTCCCAATGTTATTCCCAGGTTGTTTTATAGAATGTTGGTCAAATGCTTTTTCACCAAAGAACTCCTGACACATGATAAGCCAGTTTATTTGTCATCTAAAAAAAAATCGACTCTGTGGTCTAGCGGTTCAGGTGTTGGACTTGACTACATGAGGTCCTGGGTTTGAATCCCAGGTCGGGCAACAAAAAAGAATTTTGGTTTTTCCAATTTTCTAAATAAAAAACAATATTGCTCGAGATATAAGATATGAGTCTATCTGTAGCATCATAAGTTTTAGTCATGGACCTTTTGCCAGGAGTTTACAAAAAAAAAATTCAATTTTTAGATTATAATAGGACAATTGTAAAACTTATAGCATAATGATCATCATCATCTCGGAGTTAATCCTGGTGAAAGCTAGACCCCGTCTATGATTTCTTGTTTCTCCAATTTGTCCGGATCATGTACTGCTTCCTCCAAAGTTGAAAATTCTAGTGAAATAATAATTTAAAAGAAGGTTATACCTATAGTACTTACATTATTTTAAATTAATTTATATGTAAATTCGTGTTAGTTTCAGTGTTTATAATTAAACAACGATCGAACTGATTTGGCGGAAAATTGAGATGGGGAGGTAGCTTCCAACCAGGAACAGAATATAGAATACTTGTTATTCCGTTCGACGATGAGAAGATTGAGAAAAAAAATAACTACGTTAATAAAAACCCTCTTTAAAATTGACAAACAAAAAAAATGAACATTTAATATTAATTATATACCTACTACCTACTATTTATATGTGCCATTTGCTACTAGGTTTGAAGTCGGTGCCAGGCCTACTTATTACTTAATTATAATATTAATATATTTTTTTTTTTTTTTGTTCACGCAGGGGAAATGCCTTTACGCACGACCGGGCCCAGATGGTCGGGCCCGAGTGTGGGACTCGCTAGGGCCCATGCCCTCCTGCCACGGCGCTGCCGTCGAGAAGCGTCGGCGGCACCCTCCTACTGGGGCAGTCCTACCCACTAAAACCCCTGCGGAGACCTTCTTGCCGCCCGGCTAGGAGCGAGATGGGGTCGCGTTG
>NJDD01005707.1:217348-239142 GCA_002245505.1 Calephelis nemesis
GGTGTCAATTACACCCTGTATGTAAATTTACTTGCAGGTGCTCGGGTGCTTAGAACTTGGTTAATAAAGAATTGAATGTTTTGTATGACTGTTACAACTTTATTAATGTGAAAGAGGTTTTTATAAGATAATATTGCAATTTGGCGTATACTTTTTTTAAATTTTTTTACTGACTAAACACATAAAACAATATTGAGTTGAAGTAGCATTTAAAAACCACAAAGGTTTGTAAAAACAAAAATGCTATCATACGTCATTTAAAATCTTTGTCTCGTTATCATTTATTAATTATCTTTCTGTTTCAGTAGAAAGAAAAAATAAATAAATAACAAAGTTGACAAAGCAAACGATTTGGCAAAGCACACGAATATGTCACATATAGGTTATAGTATAAGTGATATACATCTATTCCAAAATTCTTAAACATTACATAGGTACTATGCAAGAAATACAATTTTAATTTATATTTAATATTTTTTTCAGTTAAAATTTTTTTCAAACTAGACGGTAGATTGTTAATAAGCCGGGGTAGTCAATTATGTACCTACCTAATGTTCGCTCACCGTAGGTATTATTCGCATGTATTGTGCAAAACTAATTTTGAGCAATGGCCCTCGTAAATACAGGATGTTGTAGATTTTTTAGCAAAGTTTTATCAAAAAATTGTTCTTTTAAGTACTACTTACTGTACTACTATTTAAATAATGCGCTTCGATTCGGCTTTACACCTTTTACTCTTTTTTTAATATATGCTGTTATATTTAAATTGGCTGACCTAATCTAAATTTAAGCAGAATGATTAATTATGTATTAACAACTATATATAAATATCTCTAAAATACATCCGTATTTCCGAAGCTTGGTGAATATAGCCGAAGCGCATAATTTAAATAGTACTACTTTATATTATGGTCCATTCATGGTCAAAATACGGTAAGAATTTCGGAATGATAGATAACCGGCTGGAAATTTTTACAAACTTATATTTTAACATCCTAATACTTGTCTCTAAACCTATAAAACAACCTAACGTATACGCGACATAACTATCGACAAAGGTAAATTAAAAATCAATTTCTTGCACTTTTTTGCTAGTGTCTACTCTATATCTACTCTATTTGTCTCTATATATTTATTATAACGCGCAGTTTTAAAGATTTACTTAGGGCTAATTTCACAGATCATGTTGAAAACCAAGTTTAGTAAAACTAGGTTTAGTGTAAAAGAGATCACGAGAAGAGGAGTGATCCCATGTATACGTTCTTGCAAGTGCTCTTTTAAAATTGACAATATCTTATCCCCATCCCCTTCCTTTAAAAAAAATAATAGTAAAATATTTTCATTATTTGAAATATCTTTGACAATAGAATTGACATGATTTATACTCTTGACGATTGACTGAGCTCGTTTTTTTCGTTGATCGCGTTTCAATTAAACGTGTGAAATCTATAGTCCAGTAAAAAGTTAAATGAAACCATGATCTGACCAGTTTTGGCGCAATGAGTAAAAATGTGTTCATTAATACTTAAATAATGATATTATGAAAGAAATTTTGATTAAAATTAAGGGGAAAGGGATGAAAAAAAAGGTTTGAAAAATGCCTTTTTTTTAATAACTTAATAACGGTAGGAAATAGAAAAAAAAGTTTCAAGTAAAAGTTGTAGAGAAAAAAATTCTACACAAAAAAGTTCCTCTTAATTTTTTTGTTATTTGCTTTAGTTTAGCTGCAAAAAATAAAAATTATTAAAAACGTTGCTCGAGATTGAATTGGGGTCCCCAAGGGGAATCCCCCCTCGAGGGGCAGGGAGATGTAGTTTTGACACTAACTTATTAGCCCGATTTTTTTATTTTTACGATTATTTTTCCGATAGAAATACTAGGCTATAAATAGACAACAGTTTTAAGTGACGTCTACTCTTACTTAAACAAATCAGTGCGCCAAGTGTGAGTTTTTAAAATGATTTACTTTATTATCACGTTTACGTTTAACGACCTTGATGTATGGAGTTATTGTCAGCGCCTCTAGCGGACAGTCGAAACAACTAAATTATTCCAATTTTTGAATGACTAATTTGTTGCTAATCTCGCGATTTTATGCAACTTCACCGAGCTTTGTGGGCCGAGCAGAGTGCTCAGACCGAGAAATTATTCCATACAGTTGGATCGTCCAAACGAAAAGGCGGTGGTAAAGTAAATTCGTGCGAAACTCACACACAGCACACAGTTTATCAAAAACTAGCTGATCGTATATGTAAAAATTAAATAAACATTGTTTCTTTCATTAGATTTTTTTCAACCTAATAATAATAAACATACCAAAAAAAAGAAATAGCGGAATTCTATTCGTACACGAATAATGGGATGATCAAAGGAGACAGACGTTCATTATTATATTTCTAAAAAAATGAGCAAAAGAAATAAGATGCAGAACTTTTAAATTTTTTTGTGGCTTAAAATTTTAAGTTTCATATTTTCGAACGAAATGACGATCTTTTTATACTAAATCTTTAAACGAATCACCGATTGAAGGAAAAAATTAAGCTAGAATTAAGTGTCTGTGCAAATTGGACTCGCTCTTTAAAGGTTCTCGTCAGGCAAAGAGTATATTAAAAATAGTGATTGATTGGATGATCCAAGCTTAAACTTAAATTTAACTTATTTTTTTTTCCGAACAAACTAATTTGTTTTCGTAGTATTCATATAAATGAACATGTTACATTTACAGTTTATGAAAATCTGCTAGATATATCTCAAGAGCTACTAACCTCTTAGTCTAGTTAATTTTCTTTTAAATATTATGTGAAGATAAACAACTACCTTAGCCCTTGCCCTGTAAATAACTTAAGAGAAACAAAAGTTATGGCCATTATATGTAAATTTTATCTTTAACGATAAACTAGTTCGAAGTATTTTACCGAACGGTGTTTTTTTTGTAAGAGGTCAGCAAACAAGCACTCAGCTATAATAAGAGATATTAAGCGATAAACGTAGCATTAAGGCACCAAAGATGTTACATGTGTGTTGCTGTCCTGTGGCCGAGATGCTAAGCACATTACGCAACTCAGGGCCGTAACATAATATGACAGAGTCGTTATGGCTGCAGGAATAGGTAAGGTGATGGACCCCTACTCGGGCAAGTTACCGCACAGCACTGTACCACTAGTAGTCTTGTTAGTGGTGACCTACATTTTAACCAGTGCTTGCCTCTATCGAGCTGCCTGGCAGAGAGGCAGATAATATATTTTTTATGATATTGGAAGGCAAGCAAGCGGACGGATTTCCTGATGGCAAGAAATTCACGCCGCCGCTTAGAGACATAACCTGAGGCGGGGATGTTAGGCCTTGAGCAGAAGTAAGTTTACCGGCTACCTTACTTTCCAAATCGGAACAGGTCATGACGTTATGGCGGCAGGTAAATAGGTAAGGCGGTGGTACCAACCCCGGCAAATCGTTGCTAAACTCTACCACCTAGTAGGATGGCACGGTGTTAGTGACGGTAAGCCTATGCTCGCCTTTTACGAGCTGCCTCGCAGGAAGGCAGATGGTATATTCTGCAAAGTAGCCCGGACCAACACGGGGATATTCCGGGGTATATTCTACTCAGTGAACTTGGTCCAAGACGGGGTATCTACCCGCATAACTACCCGTGTAAAATATAATAGAATTGGGGGGGCTGTCGGAGAGGGTTCTTGACTTTGGGTTTACTCATTGGGGGTTAATTTGCTGTACCTACTCGCCACGTTTGGCAGGCGGGTTCACGTTTTTAATTGTTTCGATTATTTTTAGGATCATTTAGGAGTGAAATTTAAAAAAATCATCTTCCTAATTGCGAAGCGAAGATTGTCTTTTATCGTGTTATTAAAACTCATCAGCTCAGTCAATATTTTTTAGATTGTACCGTGGACGTCGTATTGATTAACGATAGGTAGATTGTATCCGTATGTGGGGTCAAACACCGCCCCGTCTGCTAGCCTTTGATATTGTAATGAATTATGGACTAAAGCCTTAGGGTAATGCAAATTAATTTTAAAGTTAATTACTGTTTAAATAATTATAAATAACTTAGTTGTATTTCTACCTATCTATATGTACTATCCGTAGTAGTAGATATAATTCCATATACTTAAGAGTAATTTAACGCTTAACGGATAAACTGATTTTAATGAAATTTGTATACAATTAGTTAAAGACTCCAGTTCGAACATAAGCTATTTTACCCTAAAGAACTATAATGGATGATAAGAGTTTTTAGAAAAATCATTACTATTTTACACTGACGAAGTCGCTCGTAAAGGGATGAAAGGCTGTATTTGGTAACATTAAAAATAAGGTATCTCTTTTAACACTTAAACAGACTTAATAACCCAAAACGTAAAACAATAATGTAAAAAGTCTTTGCGCTGTGGAAATTATTGACGATAGACCGAAAATATTTACGTGTTTAGACCATACAATACACGTGCTAAAACATGTATAAGTATAAATTATTAAATTATTGATGATATGTTAATTCAAGTTCCTATTTAGGGTTCCGTACCCAAAGGGTAAAAACAGAACCCTATTACTAAGCCTTCGATGTCTGTGTGTCTGTCAGCCTAGGCTGAATCTCATAAACCATGATAGCTAGAAAGCTGAAACTATCAAAAGTGATTTATTTCCGTTGCCGCTATAACAACAAATACTAAAAATAAAAAATAAAAATTTTGAGGCGCTAAACATAATACAATTAACGTGATTTTTTCGAATTTTTTGGTCAATATTTAAAACGGTAACAGGTAGACGCTTCAAATTTTCAAGGAATATTTACTTGTATATTACCTATCATAATAATTAATTATGAATCTGTACACATCATTCACTTTTTACAATTAAGTAACAATAAAGTAAATAATAATTAATAATAGTGAGTATTATCCCATACAACAAACGTAATTTTTAATAGATAGATAGATAGATTATATGGATAGATAGTATGGAACCCTTCGTGCGCGAGTCTCGCTCTTGGCCGGTTTTTAATAGTTAGTTATTTGTAATCAATATGCGTTGTATAAATGTATCTTTTGTCAGATTTTGTACACCACCATGTGTTTTTGTTATTATGACCTAAGGTACAGAAAATGTCCGACAATTTTAAAGAACATATCAATATCTCGAAGTATTTTTTGTGTTAATCTTCAAAAAAATCTTTGTGATAAATCTCAACTTTTGTAGTTAGGGAGTGCCCTTTCTTACATTTTTCCGATGCCGGACCGCTAGACCACAGAGACTAGGACTGGTATATATGCATGATAAGTCGGGTAAGTACATATTTACTGACTGCGAAAAGGAGGAGGTTATCAATCGGTTACATGTTTCTTAACATTTTTTATCATGTTACTATGTTAATTATAAATGGACTTTGATATGTTTTTCCTGATTCAGAAGTGGTCCTACATTTTGATACTGATCAAATATTACTAAAATAAGTGAAATGTTCGAGTCGATTTTTTAAAGTTTTGTACTTTCTTAAATTGTTATTTTGTCATCCCAATATAAGGTAAGATTTATTAACGTAAGCGGAAAACTAAATTTTTTCACCCTAGTGAAGCAGCGCATCGTCAACAGCTAGGGTGTCTTTGGGCAAGGCTTTCTTTATAATATCATGAAATCAGCGTTTTTAAATATTGATTTCGTACTATCCGACGCGGTGAACTTTGTATTGCCTGACGTCAACAGTTAGATATGGCTTAAAATATTAAAAGTTTGTATGGCTTTTAATATGTTTTTCCTATTCTCGCTGCAATTTTCCCGCTTTCTCTTTTCGTAAGAAACTTTTCCTGACAATAACTAACACAACAAAAACGGTTGACAAAATCTATCGATCCGGCTGCCAGACGAGCCGCTCGTCCCAGCTTTGCACGGATATAAAATATACATAATATAAACCTTCCTCTTTAATTACTTTATCTATTAAAAAACACACATACACAGGGACTTTGTTTTATACTATGTAGTGATATTATACTAGACGACCCAGCAAACTTCGTATCGCTTAATAGTAGTAGATTGTAGCGCAGTCTGTCGGATCTAATGTAAAACATTCCAAAATGGACGACTATTTACAAAAAAAGTAATTAAAAAAATATTTTCCATTAAACCAATTTGTAAATCTACACCAGTCTCAAACCCAATTAATTGTAGAATAACGTAGATGTTGAATACCCGGAAGGTGTTCCAAAATCTTAAAAAAAAAAGAAAAAAAAAGTATATATCCCCGAAGACGTAGGCAGAGGCACAACCAGGGCACCCACGACTAGCCGAAGATACTAAGACCCATAATGTGATAGGTGGCAAGCCTATCGCCAACCGGGCACGTTTCCAATCCCGACCAACATTATTTTTTTATTAGAAAATTGGAAAATCCAATTTTCTTTTTGTTGGCCGACCAGGGACTCGAACCCGAGACCTCATGCAGTCAAGTCCAACACCCGGACCGCTCGACCACAGAGGTGATAGGTGTTCCAAAATCTTAATTAGCTAAAAATGAATAAACTGAAAAAATTCTCCCAACACTTTATTATCACCCTTCCAAAACATAACGTCACTAAATATTGCCTGTTTAGTCAAACAATAATAAAGCTCTCCCAATATAACTCTCTCAGTTGTTTATTCAAAGACTGATGTTCATCAAAACATTTTTAATATAAGCTACGTCTGAGTATGTCATATAATTCACATTTGAAATACCATCGACACCTGCTTTCAGCACGAATGACTTTAACCAAAAACTAATTCCAATTCCCACACACAATCTAAAATGACATGTATGTCCTGGTGTTAAGGTCGGGTTCGAGTGTTGGCAGTTAATCTGTTGTTACGTTTAACAAATAGATGACAGGGATAATCCGCGTAGGGCACATCAAAGCGAACAAGCGTACCAAACATCATTCAGGCGTTCACCACTTTGACGAACTCAATCCAGTCTCTGTATTAAGCCGATGTAATCAAGGTTCCAATATTAATACGCAATCGCAAATACATAATTATTAATGTTTGTGCTGAACGATTTTACTTATGTGGTGATTTGTAAACAATACGCAGTTTCATTCCACAGTTTAAGTACGTTCAAACGACGTACCTCTTGAAGAGTCTTTCGTAACGGTTGACATGATATGACAAACAAACACACTTTTGCTTTTATATTAGTTCAATTTTCGTGTAGGTATTACTTCTATTTATTGCTTAGTTTCTACATTATGTTAGTTGTGTCTGTGGCATCGTAGCTCTTCAACATGATCGAGATGGATCTTAGTTTAAGGATATCTTTTTAGGTGTTCAAGGTCATAATTCCATCCATTTTTCCATTTTCCATTTCATTTTTTTCATTTTTCATCATAATTCCAGATGTTCAAGGTCATAAGCATCGTAACGAATATTAGACGCATTATGGGTATTTATTTCACTTTTAAATATAATATGCAAAACCTAACATTTAAAATACTAAAGAATGCTGGTACAACTGACCTGATCTGATGATGCAGCACAAAGACAGGAGACGTAACCCCATTGAGTTTAGTCTCGTTAGATTCGTCTTAACTAGATCTGTTTATATTTTCTGATGACTAACACATCAGATGATTTTGTGATGACAAGGACCTTATGAAAGGACTCGGATCTGGGTAAAGGATAATAGTATAAAAGTTACGATATTATGTTTTGTAATTTTTGCAGTTTATCTAGAGCACATCAAAAAGAGAGGTGTTGTAAGTTAGATGTATGTAAGTGTGTATTTGTGTACAATTTTTGACGGAATGAATCATTTATTAGGGGCTCATTGAATATTTTTAATTTTAGAGATTATCTGTACATTTGGTGCATTACATTTACACTTTATACATTTTGTTCTGTTCTATGAAAAACTATTTATTGTATGGAAAGCCTAACTGACAAAGTTATGTACAGAGCTTAACGATGCCTTTTGGCACTAATTTAGTTTTAGTAGGTAGGTAGGCAATTTCAGTAGGTACGTGTTAAGTTTGTTATTATCGACGCACACTAGTGTAATACCGTAGTTAATTCACTACTATTTGGGGAGCCTCAGGTGATTTGTTTAGCAAAATTAATTAAACATGAGGATTCTTCCTGAAATGAGTTAATTTTCTTTTTAAATAATGTTTGTGACATGCTGTCTCCGTGCACCAATTCTGACGATATGCGGCCTCCTATTAAAAGGGCTGCCCGAAAGGGAATGACAGACCCAGATTGGGGTTTTAGTCGGTAAGAGTCTAACATAACCCGTCACTTCCTCCAAAAGTGGGGCTTTCTCTTTTCGCTCTTTCTTCTTAGTTTTTTTGATTTTTCTTGAATATTACAGTCTCCGTAGGTTTCACTGCATCATTTTGGTATTTTTTTTATTTTTCATCTTGTTTGATTGCTCGTTTTCTTCTTATTCCAAAAACTAATAGATTCAGATAAATTCAAGCTAATTCATGATTACCGCCAAGTCTGACTGAATGCGCTTTGCTTCAATTAGCGATAGGACCACCGGATTCATGCAAAAACAAATTAGTATTATCTATATAAAAAAAACTACTTTAATTAAAAACGACTTCAAAACTAAACATTTAAAAGTAATGAAAATTTAACATTAATTATATACTACCTATTACTTATATGCCCTATTAACTAATAGGTTTGAAGTCGGTGCCAATCCAATTTAATACTTACAATATAACTATTAGTTTAAGACAAGTTTAAGACCAAGTCGGTTTTATTTAACGTAGTTAATTTTATTTAATACTTTTGTATTTATTGCTGATATGATTAAATTTAATAAAAAGAAGCATCGAGATAGGTGAAAATATGTAAAAAATGCTCATAAAATAAAAACTAATGGGCCTACCTGAATATGGGACCAATTCGAAACTATTCCGCATCAAACAAAAAAATAATTACATAAATCGGTTCAGAAACCTCAGAGAAATCGGTGTACATACATAAAAAATACCGGCCCAGTTGAGAACCTTCTCGTTTTTTGAAACTCGGTTAAAAATATTGCACAGTTCAATGGTTATAGTGCAATGAGAACACAAATATTTCATTTATTTTGAATACGGTACAGTGAGCATTTCCAAACTAAAATGAATGTCCGCACAAATATTGACAAACTAATAAATCTGAAAGTTAGTTGGTGAAATGAAAAAAGTTCGTGCTCATGAAATATCAGTTTATCAAATAGGAAACCATAAATGCATGAAATACTCAATTCAAAGTCGAAGTATTGAATTTAATTACGAACCGACAACTAACGCGCTCGTAGTTCGATATAGCTAGTACAATAGGTCGAGTGTTCGCGTATTCTGTAACTGTACGATCTGTACGAAATTTTAAATGTGAAAATGCCTTGTTTTTGCTTGCTCGTCCTACTTTCACGTCGCGATGGGTCGACGTCATGATCCTTTTTTTATATGGGAACAGGAGATTGAAAAGTGACATAGCCCACCTTTTATCATGATTTTGTCAAGAGTTTTCTCGGCAGAGTTTAATTACATTAAAAGACGTGGGAAATCGACGGCAACATAAGTTGAATATAAATATTTATTATCCAGTAATCCGGTTGTTAAGCTTGACTTGATAAGGTACTAGCTTCGATCCAAGAGTCGTGCAGCAAAAAGAAACTGTGTTTTTCCAATTTTATGTATAAAAATGATTTTCTAAATGTGTTGGTAAGCGCATAACTTTCGAACGACTCAACCGATTAAGCTTACTATTTTATTGTTCTGTTAATTATTATCAGAAGAAGGTTTTTTTAAAAAAACAATACTTTATTTTTCCCTATACAAACTGAAAGGGTGGAACGAAGTTCGCCGGGACAGCTAGTTTCCTAATAATGAACAAGGTTGCCCGGGATTAGATATGCGTCCAGTTGCCGTTAAATTTTACTATCACATTGTGATATTTAGTGTATACCTATAGCTATTCGTAGTTATCGATCTATCGCTTCGGGATACGGGCGTGAAGAAGCTTTTTTTAAGTATATTTAAATGAGTTGTATCCACTGATTTGCTCACGTTGCATTGCTCTACGCGTCAATGTATCTTACATTTTCGTCACAGGAAATTTTGTAAGATATTTTTTACAGCCCAGTAAATAGAGATGAAACTTTGCTGAACTGCTTAATTTTGTCAAACAGCACGGATCTCATTTATAAACGAATTATTATAACACTATGTTCATCATAACTCTTAATTTTAGGCTACTAACTTTTAAAAATACAATAGTTAAGCATTTTATACGTTTTTTCAAAACTATTTTTCAATATTCGCCGAAAATTCTAAGTTTCACTTTTAACTGTTGCATACGACAACCAAAAAACATGCAAAGAACGATCATATCGTGGGTCTAAAATCACCATCAGTTAATTATTTTATTTGTTTTAGCTTCTATCTAAGATTAAATATATCACATTTATTTGATAATATATTTGATTTTTCGTTATTATCGCGGAAACTATCCTTAAACAGCAAAATGTTTAAAAGTTATTTTTGCTGTTTGAAATTTGTACTGCCGGATTAGTTGAAAAGTCAATTTTTTAGAAACAAAAGTTTTAAAAATGTATTATTCTGTCCATCGCCGGACCTCGTTTTATTAAAAAATACATCCTTCTTCGAGAAGAGGTGATAGTTAAGAAAATATTGTTAAAAACCTCAACCACTAAAATATGTTAAGTGTAACAGATGTTTTCAATCGAAGATGTGTACGAACATCATTGATTAATTTTGATGAAACTTACATTTTTAAAGTTTAACGTTTTTTTATAAACACTGAAAACTGAATCAAAATCAATTACAATTTTTACAGACAAGAGATTTTTATGTAAGCGTTCGGTTCCCAACAAAATGATGGATTAGTGTAATAAATATTACATCTTCTCGTATTCTAAATTTTGATATTTACCTAATACTAGCGGCCCGCCCCGACTTCGCACGATTATACATATGAATACATATCACCAAATGGGACGCAACATAAAAACATACATTTTGCTTATTTTAGAGTAGAAAAAATATTTAATTTATCTATAAATACTAAATTAAAACAATACGTATTAAATTTGAGCCCCTCGTCTAAATATGCCTAATCGACTTACGAATATCTAAAACTAGACCATTGAACATAGATAATAATTAATAATAACTTTAATAAATCTCTCGAGTGTTAGCCGAGGGTGGTGTCAAGAGTTTCCGAAACCAGCGTGTTTGTATGAAAAGGGTATGTGTGTGAAGGGGTTGGTTTGCCAGGACCGTGACGTTTGGCACTCGATATTTCTGCCTACTCCGTAAGGGACTTGGCGTCAAGATATTTATGTATGTAACAATAAATTTGAGCACTTAGAGTTCTCAATTTTTATACACACAAAAATAAAAATGAGTATATTATCACCATATTTGCAGGAATACATCCGTAGCATGCACGTTAGATATGATAATATATTTTCTTTTTTTTTTAATCGGATTATTGGGTTTGTCTACTGTTTTTTCTCTAAACATAAAACTAGCATCTTCAATAGAAACTAATGTAATAATTGATTCTTATTAGAGACGGAAAAGTTATAAAGTGCGTTTTTGGTCAAAGTTTGCAATTTTTTTCGACTAAGTCAATTTTATTTAATCTTCTTTAATTTTTCAAATTATAAAAAAAATGTATAACTATTTAAAACACGTAAAAAGTTATTGTTAAATTTCTCTTTACAGAAGTCTACTTTTAGATATTCGGAGGACGATTCGGTATATTCGGACGTATAGCTCCTTAACATAATAATCAGTTATTCTGTTTATCAATAATGTTATAGTTAGTTAATACTCATATCACAAGCTTATAACGTCTTACGTTACTAGATCAAATCATGTAGTTTGTCCTGGAATAAAAAAAAAACATTTCGAGCCAAATACAAATAAAATAATGTTGTCTACTCATTGATCCGGAGCTAAGCTACTAAAGAAAGTTTTCTAGAAGTTCATCGAAAGTTTTTTCGTTACATACGTCACCAAAATAGACATGGGTCCGATTCCGCCTCTGAGGGGATAAGGTTTTTCATCACGGTAGCTTAGTGATGTTCAAATACTTCTCATTTTTGTTAGTTTCTCATCAAACATTTTCCTGAAGGTAAGAAAGTTTTTTGAAACATGCTGCTAATATTTCGAATAATATATTAATATGAATAATATATTTAAAATAACAATTTTAATAAAAAGCGACTTTAAAACTAAAAAGAAAACAATGACAAAGATTTAATATTATTTAAATACTACCTATTATTTATATGTGACATTTACTAATAGGTTTGAAGTCGATGCCAAGCTAATTTCATACTTACTTAAAGTATAATTATTAAGACATTAAGTCCTTAGTTTTAAAATCGTTTTTTATTAACGAAGTTTAATACTTCGTAGTTTATTGCTTATTTGACTTAATTTAATAAAAATGAACATCGGGATAGGTGTAAGTAGATAAAAAATGCTCGTAAAATAAATATAAATGTAGTTTCTTTTGACAACAGGTAGAAACGGAGTTTCTTCGGATTATGTATAGTCGACACAATTCATGAGTATACATATACTATGCTTTGGCGGGGTAGAGTGAGGGAGAAAGTTAAAGATATTACACACTACTCGCTTGTGTAAACGACTGTCGCGCCTGCGCACGTCTCATTTAACGGTTTTATTCCAAGGTTTTTACTTACGTATTACTAGCAACTTTTTTGAGGTAGGTCACGCAGCAACTGTCGTGCCAGCGCACGTCTCATTTAACGGTTTTAATCTACGGTTTTTTTCTTGCGTGCGTCTCCTCCAAGCTTGCCGTAAGGAACTTCGTTCCAAAACTAATGGGCTTACCTGAATAAAATTTTATGGTACTACTTCAAAACTATTCCGCATCAAACATAAAAATAATTACGAAAATCGGTTCAGAGACCTCGGAGAAATCAGTGCACATACACAAAAAATATACTGGCCGAATTGAGAATCTCCTCGTTTTTTGAACTAAGAGTTCAAAAAACTAGGAGATTAAAAAGAAAAGCATAGAGAACACCGAAGATGGGAAGAGTTATTTAATTTAACCAAATGTCCGATCTGAAGCGTTGTTCTGGAATGGTTTTTTTTTAATTTATTCATTGACTTCTTAACAAAATTATATTTCAACAATGAAATTGTTTGGAAACTTAAATGATGAAATGAAGTCTGTTAGGGAAACCTTTGCTAAAAGTCACAGATATAAAGGGGTAATGATGTAAATATTATTTCAAATTTTTCTTTTTTAGCCTCCAACGTAAAACATGGGATAAGTAAGTATCTTCACGCCCATTTCCTCGAAGGGGTAGGTAGAGGCACAACCAGGGCACCTGCGACCAGCCAAAGACGCTAAATCCCACAAAGTGTTAGGTGGCAGCCTATCGCCAACCGGGCACATATCCGATCAAGGGAAACGTTGGTTTTGTTAGAAAATTGAAAAATACATGTTTTTGTCCAACAAAAGTAGGTAGGATGTAGTAGGTGGTCAGGGGTATTATAAGTTTGAGGCGCGCGCGCGCGAGTTTGTGTGTGTGTGTGTGTGCGTGTGTGTGTGGCATCGCAGCTCTTCAACGGATGGACAGATTTTGATGCGATTTTTTTAATTGAAAGCTAATTTGACGTGGTAAGGGTAGCTGAATGATCAAAGTTTAAAAGTTGCGGTATTAAGTTTCGAAATCTTTGCAGTTTATCTAAAGCACATAAAAAAAAGAGGTGTTGTATGTTAGATGTTTATGAATGTCTGTGTGTGATTGTCTGTGGCATCAAGCCTTTTAAAGGGATGGCCCGTTTGTTGATGTTCATCGATTTTTTTTACCGTTTATATTCCAAAATGTGTTAAATAATAATATCAAATATCTTCATCGCTCGTATCCCCGACGAGATAGGCAAAGGTACAAAAACACCTACAACTAGCTGAAGACACTAAATAATTGGTGGCAAGCCTATCGCCACCCGGCAGATATCCAATCCCTGGCAACATTGTGTTTATTAGACAATTGAAAATGCACAATTTAAAATTTTTTCTTTGCCTGACCAAGGGATCGAACTCAAATATGGTAGCTGGTATACTTATAAAGGATAGCTCTTAAACCGCAACACGATTTCAAAAACCGTAGTTATGATGGTAGGAATAAAGAAAGTGGTCGTAGTACTCCAGGTGAGAGTGATAAGAATGTAGCTCAACCTAACCACTGAAAAAAATTGGAAAAACACAATTATCTTTTTGTTGCCCGACCCGGGAATTGAACCCGAGTCCTTATGCACCTCATGCAATCCAGTTCAAGCGGCCAAGTCCAACAACTGGCCCGCTAGAACTGGACCTCTATGTCTTCCAAATCTCATAAAACAAATTTAATGACTACATTATTCCACTTGCAAATGCTGGAGTAGTCAATCCCTTATAAAATGACGCCATGCCTGTAACAGCACTTCGTGTTCGTAAGGGGTTAACCAAGCTCAATATAAAATCCCATAATTACGCCTAAAATCGTAAAAACTATTATAGCTAAAATATTTTGCACCTCTGAAACGAGCGGAAATAACTATAAAAAAGTTAAACGTCTCCTTAATAATGCCATCAGAGGACGCTGTTCATTGACGCGTGCTTTAGTGTTCATTTCCGAAAAATGATAGCAAGCGTTCAATGGATAGGTTACAAATCATTAGTGATGTATGCACACGACTAAAGGGACCCATTTTATTACGGCACAGTTTTATAGTTCCGCCAATGGCCTGCGGGAGCGCTAGTTGTGAGTTGAGCTGTTTTGGCCACGAAAAAAGCGTTTCTTAAAACGTTATCCTGACGATATTTACTTACTTTTTAAAACTGTATTAAATCATAATCGTAAAATGTGACGGAATCTTAGAATGTGTTTTTTCTTCATTTTAAAAGGTTGGATCAAATTAAAACTTCACTTTTAATTAATTAATATTTTTTTAATGTTAGGTTATTGCTATCAGAATCTCCAAGATATGAATCTGAACCCAAAATATTCCTTTTTTAGAGCTTCCATCGCATGCACTGCCTAAATGTAGTCATAAGTCGTAATGTCACGAAATATTTATGTAAGATATTATTGTTTTTCCCCATTGTTCCACCCTTATTTTTTTATATAAAAGAGTCAGCCACAGCTATCAGCACAGTTTAGGATAATGTATTGTTTCCGAAGATATTTTTATAAACATGGTATTAATGATTATCCAGATTAACACGTTATTCATCACACATATAATGAACATAACTGTCCTTAACATTATTTCATTTCATTGGAACTATAGCCGTTTTAAATAAAATTCATGAAGTCCTCAACAAAATAAAGATTTATATATTCGCATTTGAGACGCGTCTACTGGAAATTTCACTTGGTTCTCCGTAGAATTGTTACTCCGTAGTATTGGTACATGATAATTACTGTATGTACAAGCAAGGTATTTTGACTTAAATAATGAGACCTTGCCGTGAATTGTTAACTATTAAGTCAGTTTAAAAAAGGAGTATGGTCTGTTGGGTTACGCAATCCACCATGCATCTAGGCTGAGCAAATCAGTTTATTTTTTTATTTTTACAGTTCATTGAGCTGTAAAAAACATTTTTAAGTAAAAATTTGTAGAAACGAGAATAGTATTATGCAGTGGTGCCAAGAGTATCCGAAACCGGCGTATTTATATAAAAAAAGTAATGAATGTGGAGGAAGCTAGGTAGTTCTGCCAGGATCGTGAGGCTTGGCACTCGATACTCTCTGCATACACCCTAAGGGACTTGTCGTGAACATATGTATGTATATTATACAAAAAATAAATCATTCTATTCTAAAAGATATTCAAATAGAAATAAAGAATTTCTACATCAATATCTTTTAGAATATAATTTATAAATAGTAACGTTGTGGGCTTGATGTTATTTAATATCGTATTTTTAGTAAATAGTTATGTATTTACCTCAATGGGATAACTGGTCAAAGCCTCCAGATTGCTATCCTATTACTTGGAAATACTATTTCTACTTTTAAAACATTAATCATTTTATAACATTTTTATAAGTTGTTATCGCAATATATTTTTTCGACCAATACTTAGCTGTTGCAAACTCTATCCACAAACAGGCTTCTGACTTTCTTAATAAAATATATCGAAATATCAATTTTATATAGCAATTTTTGGATCAGGATTATTTTACCAATATAAATTGATAAATGATTGTTTGTTTCTACAAAGTTATCATTCGTAAAGGCTAAACAACATAAAATAAATAATAGTTTAAAAAAAAACGTTTTTATATCTTGCTGAACTTGAAAGTGGAAAATAAATACTTACCGAACAATTTAAAAACCAATTTCAATAACTTTAAGTGTTAGATGACGTTTTGAAAGTTATCATCTACAAAGCCTAAAAATTATGCAATAAATAGCAGTGTAAACACGCTATAATTGATCGATAGAACTTTCAAGTTCTAGCTGAAGTAGAAAGTAATATTAAAAACCAAACTAAAACAGTCACTTTAAAACAGTGAGTAGGTACTTACTTACAGCTTTTAAATCTTCTTGTATTTATTATTGTCACGTCTACAATAAAAAATAAAAATATTAAACTTCCACAATAAATAATTCGTAATTGGTCAATAACACAAAACTATTAATTAGGTAATAACATTTTGAGCTAGCTTCTACATAGCACTACAACACTTAGTTAGCACTGAGAGCTCTACGGCAATGGGAATTAGTATTCCAAAACCAAACCAAAAAAAAAACAAAAGCAGAATGTCAACTCATTAACAAAATGAGAATAAATACTGAAAAAGACCAAAAACGTGGCTAGTAATAGTAATATTGGTTTATTTTTTTATTATATAACGTTTCCATTAAATAAAATACGACATTGTTGAACAAGAACGCATTTCAGAATTCACAGATTCATAAGCCTACAAAGTAGGTTCGACTCTTTGATCTAAAGATTAAATAACATTTCGTTACTCTGATACTTTCTGGTATTAGGTTGTCTGATATGTTTTTGATTGTGCAAATATGCCCAGTTACTTTGATCTTTCCCTACTTTCCTCTTCTTAGGGACCCATAGCTGAAAGGCGTAAAATAAAATCCTTACCTACTTATATCAAACATGTCCGACTGTGTGCCTCCCGTATGTCACAACCACTTTATGCCTAAATTATTTTTGAGTTTATTCCTATAAGGACTACACAGTAGAAACATTTTATTTTTTTTGTTTATAGAAAATTAGTACTAATAAAAATTAAAAATAGTAAATAAAAAAATAGCTAAAGGAGCGAGCTTTGAGTGCATGAAGTTCCATTTATGGGATTTATCGTTATTTTCATTAAACCTATATACGTGGGTTATCTGCAGATAGTTCTTTAAAAAAGACAATGAGGTTATTAAACCCATTTTTTTAAAGTAATCGTTTGAAAGGCAGATCTTACAAATTGGTAAAAGTGTGTCCCCTGTATTATCTAAAACAAAAAATCAAGATGCTAACAATACATATTTTTTAGGTTTGATAAAAACTTGAATATAACAATGAAAATTCTTTTGAATGATGCAGTGTATGAAATATAACTCTACATCTTAGTAATTTACAGAAATAGTAGCTACTTTCGGCTAGTAAAACTTTAAAATAGTATTCTTATGACAAATTTAATGTCACTTGCTACTCCCACCCACATTTCAATAAACGCCAATTAATTTTAGTCTATGATTTATCTCTGCATAGTATCTGAAATTAGGCTAAGAGCTATTACGTTGTAATAATACACAAAGCACAAGCTAAAATACTCCAAGGTTTAACCTGGTATTCTAGTCTTTATAATACTGTGATAGACTACAACTTTACTCTTATAGGGGTTCTAAATGGTAGTAAAAATGCCTTCCAACAAAGCTGATCTTGGAGGAAACTTTGTTTCCATCTTCCGACTACTATCAAATTTGGATTAAAGCTACAAGCTAGCAGTTAAGAAAAAAAAGATGGTAGAAACTTTAACATCATTTTTGAAGATTGGATTGGAAAAAAAAATAGTTTTAGTACTAAGTTTGGGGAATTCCGTTTCATCTTCTTACTAAGTTTCTCAACAACATAGATTTTACAGTTTCAAAAAAAAAATGGCTGTTACATACAGACGGACAGACATAACGACTCTACAAGGATTCCGCCCTTTGTCTATGAAACCCTAGAAAGGGAGCTTATCTCATTAATATAATTGCGATAACGGCCGAGTTCAAGGACGTCAATCATCTTTCAACCAGTCATTAAGTCGACATTCCCTATACAAAATGGTGACTTAATGATAGATTACTTGCTAATTGCCGTCTCTGAATGCAGTTGTAAAACTGCAAAACTCGACTTCCTTTTTAATGCTATGTACTAAATGCTATATGCACTAAAAGTGAAGTGTTTTCCTTGATTTCCTTGGGACATTTCATCAACACATCAACTTAGTTGCAGTGTTACCATCGCGGAATTACTACGCTCTTTTAAACAATAGTATTTTTTACAAAGGTTTGATGAATTATGTACAAATCAATTAACGTAGGTACGTACATACAAAAAGTTTTTTGTAGGCCTCCTATCAAAGTAGATTAACTCCTTTTTTAGAAGCCTGTTTGAGAGCGTTTTTATATGTACAAGCAAAGCAACTCGTCTGTGGTGTCTATCATGGTCTTAGTACCTAGTAGAGTATACACATAATGTAAACTAAAACTAAACATAATTACATTTAGAACTAGCTGTTGTCCCCGGCGTCGCCCGCGTAGCCAATAGTCCCACAGGAACACTTTTTCGGAATAAAAGCTATCCCATGTGTTTACTCAAGTTACCTTCTATGTATCTGAAAAATTTCGTTTACATGAAATAATTAATGAATTTTGAGTCATCATATTTCGGGTGAAAGAGTATCAAACAAACAGACATATACACACATTAGCATTTATTTTAATAATAGGATAGTAATTAGAAGTAAATTATACGTATATGGAACTGTAGAGGGCATACATCTAAAACAGTTTTTTTTAATTGTTAAAATAAATTCTTTTTGATAACATTACTTACCGAATGAAGAAGAAGCTGGACAAATCACTTTGCGTCGAACATCTGATTCTTGATAGCACACACAACGGTTTAGGGCAATCGTTTGGTGCAAGTACTCGGAAAGTAACAAGAGTTTGCCTTCACTGTCCATTTTAGACACGTCTGCGATTAATTAGTTAGAACAAACTTTACAACTCTTAGAATCTCTTAGAACTCTTTAATACAACAAGAATCAGCTCGTATTGAAATTGTAGACCTTAAACGAGAAATTTTACTTTTGCGGTAAGTAAACTATAAAAAAAATTATCAAGGCAATCAAAAAAAAGCACTACAAAAAGCACTCCAAATAATTTAACCTACTTTCAAACCATGTAACCAAAAATTTTGTACATTAAAGATTTTTATTTTTTATCTATTTATTTATCAATTAGCTTGTTTATTATCACTTTGGGTTGTTTGTCTGTGATTTGTGTTTTTACTACCAGAGAATAAAAGTGAGCGAAAAAAATAAAAGTGTCCTCCAGCATTTACAAAACCACGAGTTTCATGGCCACCCCCATGAAAGTGTGTCCACCCTCTAATCCAACTGTTTTACGACTAGCCTTTGCCGTCGCGCACTGAATTTTCTCCATTCTAATTTATAGCGACCAATGAAAATCGTAAGAGTTATTCATCACATGAGAATGTGGACTATGAATTTATGTAATATGCTGTAGAACCTTATATGTTATTGGGTAAGTACGCACCTATTCCCCAAAAGGGTAGGCAGAGGCACAACCAGGGCACCCACGACTAGCCGAAGACACTCAATGTGATAGGTGACAAGCCTATAGCCTACGAGGTACATTTCCAATCCTGGAAAACATAATTTTTATTAGAAAAATGAAAATACACATATTTTGTTTTTTGTAACCTGGGGACCTAACCCGAGACCTCATGAAGTCAAGTCCGACGCTGGACCGCTAGACCACAGAGGCTATAATTAAATTTTTAAATTAAATTATGTAATTGGGTAGACTTAAATAAACTACATATAATTTATATTATTAACACGGTATGGGTGTTGGCTCTTTCACCTTTCGCGATAATTTTCCTAAATTGATTGACCCATTACTGGCGTCGAACCTAATATATGTATTTAGCATATTCGTTTTGCCGCTTGGAGGGTAGAGCTCAAGCTGCTGACATAGCTTGAGAAAAAACAAGCCAAATTCTTCTCTGATGGTAAGGAATGCACGTTGCTTCTAGATAATAAAAAAAATTAACAATGGGTTAGCCTATAGAGGCTGAAATTGTGAATTGGTGTATTAATCGACTGGCAACTCCAACAAAAATGGCAATGATAGCACGTTATAATGATAGCAAAAGGCAAGGAACCAAACAAGACAATTACTTGCAGAAATGATACAACCTAAATAACTAGGCACATGAAATTTTAGACGACGTTATCTTTTTAACTTACTTTACCTAAGAATAAGGATGTAAATATTTATTTAAATTCGTCACTAAGAATAGCTCAAGCTCTGTTACAGATGAATAAATAGAACGTGACCCCATAATTCCTTTCCATGGCCAGAGCCGAGATGTTTTATAAAATTCAAATTTTGTATGAATCTATATAATATTCGGTCGTAAATATGGGACTTCTATAAAAATTGGGTCTTGGTGGCTTTGGGTAATAAAAATATAGCAAAATAGGTTTTAGGAGTATTTTTAACATGCTATCTAACAGGAATTGGTAATGCTTTAATGTTACGTGTATATTACGTCACCGTCATTATTTTTGGGTAATTCAGCTTATAAACTTAAACACTTGTATAACAAAAAAATCACTTTCGAAAGTTCGGAAGCGTTGTGTTTAGAGAGTTTGCATTAAAGTATCTTAAAACGGATGATTTTTTCAGAAAAAAAAAGAAATGATTAAATTAACGAAAATTACTAGATATTTTTATTTTTATTAAGCTTTGATACCTGATATATTTAAATCCTAATACTAAAAAATTTTCAAAAGCTCGACGATTGCCAATCATATCGGAGACATGCAATATGAAGCCTTCAGTTGTTTTTTCAAAATGGCTACGGTTTGGCTGTTCACGGATCTCGGGATAAGTTAGTGACAAAACAAATGTCCCAAATTATTCCACGCCCGCCGCACGTTTATTTACGAAAGTAGAATTTATATAGAAACTTAAATGAGCACATTAAAGGACTTACCTTGTTTTGTCGGAATTCCATTATAAGTTATCCAGCGGGGGTTTATCCTTAAGAAATTATCCGCCGGCCCAAATTTCTTCCTTTTCTTTTGAGTTTCCGGTCCATTCCATTTTCTTCTGACAATCAAACCATTCGACTCGAGGCGTAAGTTGAAAACATTTCTTTCAAACCTATGACCCTGCCATCAACTAATACAATTGTTTTTTAAGTCATAAACTGAAAGCGCATATCGAGAAAGGTATATAAAAGAAAGTGGTGTCAGTTACACTACTTATAACTCAAGAATGGCTGAATCGATTAGGCTGGAAATATGTGGGGAGGTAGCTTAGAACCGGGAGAAGGACATAGGATACTTTTTATCCTGTTCGATTGTGAGGAAACTGGGAAAACAACATTTTAATTTACCCATAGAAATTGATTTTTATTTGTTTTTTTTTTGTTATATTTTATTTTATAAAAATTAATTCCCGTGTGTTTAAGTAACTATAGCTTTTTAGT
>NJDD01005707.1:239301-253300 GCA_002245505.1 Calephelis nemesis
TTTGTTATATTTTATTTTATAAAAATTAATTCCCTAATGTGTGTTTAAGTAACTATAGCTTTTTAGTAGGTACAACCTTAGAATTACTCCACGCCCGAGGTTTTTCCCAAGCGATTATAAGCGAAATATAATCATTATGGATTGATTATGTTGAAATCCGTTAATTTTTAATCTACACCTAAAACTAAAAGATGTATTTAAATTAATGCCTCATGTTGCTTCAATAGTTTTTAGTGACAATTAAGAAACAGACAACCCGACAAACAGACAAAAATTCTAAATGAATTTTGGGTTGAGAAGCATTTCTGTAATCAATTATTGTTTCTGGGGTTCAATTAAGATGATTGACCTAAGTCATAGTTGCCCTTTATGGAGTGTTGTACAAATTCAAGGACAAAAAAACATACACAAAAAATTTACAAATGGCGATTTTAACACCATCTGGTTTTTGTGCTTGGGAAATTCCTTTGACATTGCAAACTGGTTGTAGAATGTAATTCATCTAGGAAGAGATCCACCGCCTCACTTATTTCTGCTACCAAAATGACAGCGTCATGTTACAGTGTGCGAAAAGGAACAAAACAAGCTTGCAAAATAATTGGCCAGAACCTCGATCATAGGTCAGCGTCTCACCTACAACATCTATGATGTCCATAGACCACCATATATCTTACTATCAAGATAAACAGATGTTTGCTATCTGGTTTATCACATAAAATAAAAGTAAACAATATAAATATCGCCCAACTTTCAAAGAAGATAAGAAAATAATATTTGAACATTCAAATTATTACCATAATACAATTCCGAGGTACAATGTAACCACCGATAATATTGAGAAGAATATGATAAGAGATTAGTATAGTTATTGTTTGAGCTTAATTTTAATTAATTAGCCTTGTTACTAAATAAATAAGTACCATCAAAATCAAACTTGAATCAGTTGTTTGTGTCTATAAGTTGGATAAGATGGAATTACAGATTACATTACCTAAAAATTTAGTAAATCATATTGAGCCAACAAATTTCGCCTATGCCTTGTCCCACACACCTAAGGGAATCCCTCTCACTAATGGCGCACCGTGAAGAGCACTGGTGTTTACTTTTATTGTCAAAATAAATCTATCTTAACTGTCCCGATAATCGCTGCTAACTGCTCGCAAAATATACCGCCCGCCGGATTTTAAAGCCGAGATTAATATTATTTTGCTCTAATTTAAATTATTTGAACTAAATATACTTTAAGATTTTACTACGCTCTTATTCTAAAGCCGTGAATAAGGGTTAGATTTTTTATTGCTGTCTTTCTATTATTAAGCTACAACGGTTATTATGTTTTTGTTTTTCTGTTGATAAGATAAACATTACTCAATATGCTTACCATCGTCGTTATGAAATTCATGATTTCTGGTGACTACATGAAAACTTTTTCTTTTTTTATTATATTGGAAGGCAAAGAAGCAGACGAGTTTCCTGATGGTAAGAAATTCACGGCGCCAAGAGACACCAAAGATGGTAATGGTGCGTTGCCAACTTAAAGCCATAATGTTAGACCTCGAACAAAAGTAAGTTTACCGGCTACATTAACCCTCCGAACCGGAACACACAACGATGACTGCACGCACGCAAGCACAGACCTTATGGCGGCAGGAGTAGGTAAGGCTTTGGTACCAATGTCCGGGCGAGTTGCTGCGACACTCTACCACCTAGTCCGATGTTACGGTGCTAGTGACGGTAAGCCTATGCTCGCCTTTTACGAGCTGCCTGGCAGGAAGGCAGATGGTATATATTTTGTATCTAAAGATGTCTTGTGCCGCCGCCACGTTTATGTTACTTTTGTTTGCCTCCTTGACTACCACCCGCGAGGCAAGGATTCGATTCCTGACAGAAGTAGACATTTATGCGAACATATACGAATATCCAAGTTAAGATGTTCATTAAATCTACTTTCTCGCTACCAATTCGCAGTGCTAAAAATACACTTTCGTTTAAAAATGATTAAGAAGAAAAGGTGGCGTGAATTTCCTACCATCAGGAAATTCGTCTGCTTGTTTCCCTTCCATTATCATAAAAGAAACACGATAATAAGTAATTATATGATTATATTATATTATATGAGTAATTTTCTGATATTTATTAAGTAATTTTCTGATATTTATTAACTACTATTCTCCTTACATATTATTAACTTTATATCAAAAGTCAATTACTTCATAAATCAGTATTATAATCTGATGTATGCTATTGTTGATATATGTACAATAAAGAATATTTTTATTTTTATTTGTAAACCGGTAAACTTCTTTTATATGACACTCTGTACTCTCTGCCTACTATGTATATAATTTGTATGTCTTGTATGTTCAAATGTTTCTCAACATTCTGAATGTTATTTGGTCACTTTAAACTGAGTGTCGCTATGTCTGTAATTTCTAAGCTGCAAAACTTGTGACTTCAAAAAGTATGGGACTTTCTGTAAAACAAAAAAAATAAAAAATCGGACTAAGAATTAATAAATTATTGCCAAAACTACATCCCCTGCTCCTCCCACGGGAACCCTTTTAAGAATCGAAATAAAATGAAGCCTTCCTCAGAACATGTTATGGTACCAAATTTCGTCAAATTCGGTCGAGATACATGCTGATAGACAAACAAATATTCTTAAAATGCTAAAAATGTATTTTGCTGTATATTTTTAGTTGGCTGTACTTTTTTATATTTTCAATGTACAAAATTAACTCTTAGTGTCTTCACGCCCATATCTCGGAAGAAGTAGGCAGAGGCACAACTGGGGCATCCACGACTAGCCGAAGATACCAAGTTTCTCAATGTAGTAAGCGAAGCCAATCGCCAACCAGGCACATATGTGTATATGTATAATATAGTATCCAATCCCGGGCAACTTCATTTTTATTTAAGAATATGATAGACACGTCCTTTTCTACTTTGTTTTGTTGTCCGACCCGGGGAAAATTCACTCTCCTACAGATGCGTTTTAATGTTAGTGAATCTATATATATATTATACAATCTATATATACATAAATGAGTCATTTTCAAATTTTTTGGACCTATGATGAAATTGACTTATCCTCAAAATTTAGGCAAAAAAATAATACTGATATTTTTTTTTATAGAAGAGGAGGCAAACGAGCAGGTGGGTCAGCTGATGGAAAGTGATCACCTCCGCCCACTAACATCCGCAACACCAGGAGTATCACAGATGCGTTGCCGACCTTTAAGGAATGAGTACGCTCTTTTCTTGAAGGTCCCTAAGTCATAATTGTTTGGGAATATCGCCCTCGGTAACTGATTCCACAAAGGTGTTATACGGGGTAAAAAATGTCTTCGGAATCGCACAGTTGTAGATCGCCACGCATCGAGGTGATGGGCATGATACCTTAAACTCTGACGCGATGTCCGAAGGTGGAAATCAGCGGCTGGAATTAAACCAAACAACTCCTCAGAGCATTCCCCATGATAGATGCGGTAGAGAACACTGAGTGACCCAACATCTCTACGCAACGTTAAGGAATCAAGCCGATTGGTAATTGCCCGGTCACTGACAATTCGAATTGCTCTACGTTGAATGCGGTCAAATGGAAGGCGCTGGTACTGTGGAGCCCCTGCCCAGAGGTGAGAACAGTACTTCATATAAGGCCGAATTTGCGCTTTATATATTTGCAAGCGATGGGTCGACTTGAAATACTGTCTCGCTTTACTGAGCACACCAAGTTTCTTAGAGGCTATTTTGGCCTTCTCCTCCAGATGACCACGAAATTGAACATTACTCGAGATGTCAACGCCGAGTATACCAATGCAGGCTGTGGCAGAAAGGGAAACGCTCTCAAATCGAGGAGATGCGACAAAGGGAGTCTTTTTAGCGGAAAACGCGCAAACTTGTGTCTTGTTCGGGTTAAATTGCACCAGATTTTGCTGGCCCCACAACGAAATTTCAGACAAAAGATTGTCAATTTTATACACAAGTTGGTTCCGGCTCTCGATGACATGTTCCCGCGATATATTATGTCGGCCAAAGTATAAGGCTTCCCCAGTAGTGTCGTCCGCATAGCAATGAGTGTCACTAATTTGCAACATGTCATTGATATGCAGAAGAAACAACGTAGGAGAAATCACACAGCCTTGGGGAACACCAGCATTGACAGGTTTGGACTCCGTGCACTCACCGTCGACAACGACCTTGATGCTACGCCCCGTCAATAAACTAGTGATCCAAGTACATAATTTCTCAGGAAGACCGTAAGATGGAAGCTTCGATAGAAGCGCCTTGTGCCACACCCGATTGAAGGCTTTCGCTATGTCCAAACTGACAGCCAATGCTTCTCCCTTGCTTTCGACTGCTTGCGTCCATCGGTGTGTTAAGTAAACCAAAAGATCACCAGCTGAACGACCACGACGGAAACCGTACTGACGGTCATTTAACAGCTGGTGCTCCTCTAGGTACCTTAAGAGCTGGCAGTTCGTTATGGATTCCATAACTTTGGAAAACAAGGAAGTAATAGCTATAGGTCGGTAATTGGACGGATCCGAGCGGTTACCTTTTTTAGGGATCGGGTGTACTAAAGCGGTCTTCCATGAATTCGGTACAATGCCTGATGAATAGGAGAGCCGGAAGAGTCGCGTTAAAACCGGTGCCAGCTCAGGAGTACACACATTGAGAACAACCGGAGGGATACCATCGGGCCCACTCGACTTGTTGACTTCCAATGAAATAAGTGTTCTACGCACTGAACTCTGAAGGAACTTTATTTTTGGCATAGACACTTCATACCGCGGGATGGTCGGCGGCGTGTTTCCATGGTCATCTAAAGTCGAGTTGGAAGCAAAGAGGGAGCCTAGAAGTTCGGCTTTCTCTTTCGCATCATGGGCCAGCGAGGCATCACTCCGGTGTAGAGATGGTAAAGATGGCTTCGCGAAATTTCCTTGGACAGCCTTGGCGAGAGACCAGAATGCTCTTGTTCCCAAAGGTAAGCGGGCCGATTTCTCGCCAATTCTGCCAATGTGCTCGGACTTTGCCCTAGCAATAGCTCTTTTGAAAGACCTAGAGGCAGAATTATACTCCTTTTTAATCGAACTGGTGTTTTCATCGCAAGACTTCGCTGCCGTGGCCAAGGCCTGGTAACATTTCCGCTTATGGCTAAGTGCCATCTTACAGGGACGACTAAACCAAGGCTGGGATTTGCCACCAACAGGCACTGAAGAGAACGAAATATAAAGTTCCATACCCTGCAGTACCACATCAGTGACAGCATCAGCAACGATGTCCGGATCATCCAGCGAGAAGCAAATCTGCCTCCATGGGTAAGACGCAAAAAAAGATCGCATCCCGTCCCAATCTGCTGACCTATAATGCCACACTCGACGACGACCCGATGGTGGTAGCCGTACACAGGGTGGAATGGACACTGCACTCCGGACTAAGCAGTGGTCAGAAGATCCAAGAGGGGCATCGACAGAGACTTTATAGTTCTCTGGGTGAGAGGTCAGCAGAAGGTCTTACAGTGAAGGCGTATGATCCCCCACATCTGGAATTCGCGTGGGCGAAGTCACCAGTTGCGTGAGATCATAAGAAAGGGCAAAGTCGTGAACAGATCTTCCCGCATGATCGGTGGAACGTGAACCAAGCCAATCAGCATGGTGGGCGTTAAAATCACCAAGAATCACGATCTCCGCGGATGGGATCTGCTCAGATACAAAATCGGAAGCCATTTGCATATGCTCAACGAGCCGGTCTGTCTCGGCATTGCCACTATGTGACCTGTACAGGCACGCGTAGACACGCGGGTGGTCTGAGCAGTCAACGCGCAGCCAAAGAATAGACAGGTCTTTGCCTTCAAGATTGCCGAGGCGCCGGAAACAAATATCTTCTCTGACGAAAGCGAACACGCCAGCCCGAGGTATAAATGAATGTTCAAGTTTATACCCCGGGTAGGAGAGGTACGATGTGTCAGCCGGAGAAGATATTTGCGTCTCAGCCAGAAAGAGCAAGGCTGGCTTCGCCGTCTCCAGGTGAAAGTGGACGGCGTTCAAGTTGGAGTGCATTCCCCTAATATTGCAGAAATCCACAAGGAGAGTGGAAGGGGTCGCCGAAAGTTTTGTGCCCTGCTTGCCTCGAACATATCCAATTCTTAATAATTCAAGTTCTATTTTGCAGAACAATCATTATATTTTATAGAATCGTTAACGAAAACCTTTTTAGTGATCCATAATGCCAATTTTATGAAACTTTTTGAACTGTTGATGTTCTGTCTCCATACAAAAAGATTTGTCCGCCCATCCCTTTGCAACTTTAGGCACAATTTAGATGAGTTATTTTAATGTTTTTAATTACGCTAAAATGCCATAATCCCTCTTACTAACTGAGATTATCATATATGATTTATTTAATAACAAATCGTTAAAGAACATGAAACTGTAGCAAATTACTTGATGGTCCAGCAAATTAACCATTTGGTAACAAACTGTTTTGTAACGTAATATCAAGATGATTTTCTTTAAATTTTGAACTCAATCTATTGCGATGAAGTTGGCAGAACTGACTCGATTCTGATTGGCTAATAAATATTGTCAAGGCATGTGTTACATAGAGATAATGAGTATTTTAGTGCGCTTGTGAAAAGCTGTTTTAAAGTTTGGTTATCAAAAAAAAATTTTGCGATTTGTCGGTAAGTACCTAATAAGTATCATACTTGTGTGATTTATGTGAGCCATTAATAATACATTTATCAAGTTATTTTGCTATAAATACCAAGTTATTGCTTCTGTTGTCGTCCATAAAAACAAATTTTAATAAATCTGTACAAGGGTCAATTCTGTACATTGAAAATATTGAAAAAATAAATAGCCGGGGTTGTTACTGGATCGATACCAAACCCAAATATGTGATTAAAAAAATTTTTGTCTATCTGTCTGTATCACGTGAAAACTAAAGGTTCGATTTCAATGAAACTTAGTATAATTATACCTTATTATCCTGGACATAAAATGGGCTACCTACTTTTTGTCCTGGAAAAATACGTAGAGAAAAAAACAAATCTTAATTTTTCAGTTTTAGACCGACATCCGCACGGACGGAGTCGCGGGCGGAAGCTAGTAAGAAATATAAAAAATAAAATATAAAAATGATATGATATAGTCTATCCATATAAATGAGTGTATCAGTGCTTTTAGGATTTGTCGAGATGTGGCCGCTTCAACGTGTATTCTTGTTTTACAACAAAACAGGACGGATCAGTGTGAGGAGTTTTTTGTCAATGGGCGTCTACTTTTTTTGTCATTTTGTTTATATTTTTCCTAAAATGATTCATGGTAAAGAATTAAGCAATACTTTTTTTTTTTGAACGTAGACACCCCTTGAAAAAAACTCCTCACCCTGAATCTCCGTTGAAAGCATGGTATGTTTATACAAAGTTATAGATAACAACTTTGATAATCTGAAAATGTCACGTTTCTTAGGTTCCTTATTCACAAAATATTACCGAATTGGTTAACACATATCCATTACAAACGTTGTCACCCTATTTGGAAGACGACAAACCTTCGACGGTTAAAATTTAACTGTTCAAGTTTAGTTTACGACCCTCAATGTTTAGGTGCGACAGTTAAGTCATAAACTGTTTCCCGGCCGCGGGTTTACGTGCCATTCAAATGTTAAGATTAATACAACTTTGAGAAGATTTTTTAAGTAATTTAGCCAGGTAATAGTTTTAAAATTTAAAATATGAGTAATATGAGTGATGTTTCATAAGTGGAATCAAAATGATGAAGTGTTATACCGTAAACAGGTACTTAGTGCTTCTGATGGTAAGAGACAACCGTTTTACCTATAGACATTCAATAATTTGTTAGTTGTGCATCATTATCATATGGCCGGATTTTGTGCTACGCGCACAGGGTCTACTGCTGCTACAAGGCGAGCATACAAGTTATTGAGTAATCAAGTGCTTGTAGTTGATGTCCTCTTCTGTGTCATAAATTAATCACATGCCAAATATTATGGCACATAGCGATCTTTACGCCCATATAGGCAGAGGCACAACCAGGGCACCCACGGCTAGCCGAAGACACTAAGTCCCACAACGTGATAGGTGGCAAGCCTATCGCCAACCGGGCATATATCCAATCCCGAACGACGTTTTTTCTTATAAGAAAATTGGAAAAACCCAATTTTATTTTTGTTGACCGACCCGTTATTCGAATCTGGGACCTCAGGCAGTCAAGTCCAACAACAGAACCGCTAGACCACTGAGGCGATTATGCACATTATGTACCTATATTAAAACATATTTGCATTATCCACCAGTCAGCCTTTGGGCCAAAAGAGAGTGAAGTTAGCAGGTGTCACACAAATAATAATAAAAATCGGTATAAACACTTTACTATGTAATACCATATTAGTTAAACTGTACCTACGTAATATACACAAGAATTTACTTAAATATAAACATACTTCTGTAAAAAAAATATTGTAGATTAAAACCAATACACGATACAAAAAAATAAATTTATACATAAATTTACAAATTTGTATAAATTGTGTACCATTTACATGACTAGCTGTTCTGGTGAAATTTGTTCCACCCGATCGGTAAGTTTATGAAAAATAAAAATGTTGTTTTGTTTTAAGTTTTTTGCAGTCAAATGGGATAAAAGTATTCTATGTCTTTCTCCTTATCCTAAGCTACCTTCCAACCAATTTTCAGCTAAATCGATTTAGGCGTTCTTGAGTTATAAATAATGTAACTAGCACGACTTCCTTTAATATAGATAGACTAGCAGTTTCGGGCTAGCAGCAATCGTCGTAAATAAATATAAATTTCTTTTAAAGAATAAAACTTTTATCTAAAGTATCTCCATTAACTTGTGCAGCAGATCAACAATGTTTGCAAAACATAAAACAAGATACCGAGTCTAATACGGATGTGTGGGAGTAAGTATCTAATTAAAAGCAAACATATTTAAGTTATTTCTTCAACGATACGAAGCTTAAACTTTGTTAGAAGTATTTGTGCATGAAGACTTTCTGTTTCAAGTTTCAAATAAACTGCAACGTAATTAAAATATGTTATTTACGGAAATAAGCTGCTTTATAAGTCTGTAGTAGAATAAAACGGAATGTTATTATTACTTACTTATAAATGCGAAATTTTGTGAAAGTGGATGGATTTATAGACTTTGTTGGACAAAATTACTGAAAGGGTTTAGATGAAACGTCACAGTATATCTGAACCCCTGAAGTTTCCAATTTCATTTCAATAATTTTCCAATTATATTTCATCTATACCTATTAATATCAGAATAACACATGGACTACAATTTATAAATGAAAAAAAAAGTCCGTTTTCTACGTCAATAAATGATTCATACAGGTACACAAAAATTAAGTATTTTATAGATTTATCTTTGATTCAATTACCAGATCACGACTTGGTAGCAATGAAACCACTTCGGAAGTACGCTCTTTGAAAAAAAAATTAAAGTCAGTCAGCGAAATCGATTAACATACATAACTAAATGTTGGATATGAAAATACTCCTTATTTAAGTCCTTTAAAGTAACATAAGAAAATTGTATTTCAAAAAATGAACAAAGCCTATTTCGAAAACTCTTAAATACTATTTCGAAATAGGCATCAAAAGATAAGCAATTTTAGATTTTAGGAAATAATAAAATTAAACCTATATAGTTTTCGGGACCGCTGACGAGAATAGACCATCTGCTTTCCTGCACGACTCCTTGTAAGAGGTGAGCACAGGTTTAAATATAAGGTAGCAACAACTGCACCAACAAGATGACTGGTTATAGAGAGCGGTACAACAACTTGTCCGGGTAGGGATCCTCTGGATGACCTGCTCCTGTCGCCATAGTGACTCTGTCATGCTCCGGTCTATAGGGTATGGTATCTTGTAGACTTGCAGAACAGGCTTTCTATCTTGCCTTATTACAATGACTTTTTTTTTGTCTGACTAATTTTCTATGTTGCTAACTTCGCGGTTTTTACAACTTCACCGAGCTTTGTGGGCCGAGCAGAGTGCTCAGCCCGAGACATCATTATTTAAATGGATTGGACTGTTACCTACAAGGGCTGTCTCCTGGGAGACCGTATCTCGACTTGGTTCTGCGTTCTGGATAGTGGGTGGATTTGATGGAGGAGTATTGGTTGCTCGTCGCTCGGCGTTAGGCGCCGGCCGCAAGAAAGGTCTTCGTCGCCGAGACCGGCGGCAACGGTGTAGTGTGATGTTTTCTGAATTTGTGTTCCGGTTGGGAGGAGGGAGTTAGCGTTTGCTGCGATTATTGGGTCCGAAGGATCTGATAACACGTGACGGGGCCTTCTATGATTGGTGGGCGCGTTCGCCCACCAATCATAGTCCGCGGGGTGTAGTCACACGCGGGTGCCAGCACCGGATTCGAGTGGGAAAATAGTATTACAACGACGCAGCTGTAACATCCATGGTACCTATGGTCCACGACTGTATATTTCTATCAAGAGAGCCGTATTCACTGTCTATTACCGTTAATTAAGCTTATTTGAAACTTGGAACAGAAAAACCTGAAAAAAACTTAATACGCTTGATAAGGTTGAATAAATGAGCAGGATTTGTTTTCTTTTAATTAAATACTCACTCCCACACATCCGTAATGGACTCTTTATCTTGTTAGTTTTTTGCGAACTTCGTTAATCTGCTGAACGAGATAATGGAGATGCGTCAGATGGGTCTTCTTTTTCAAAGTAAATCTTTTTAATAAATTATATGTCCATTTGCACGGATTTGGTATTTTGAACGGACTAGTCGGAATAATCTCATTGTTTCCAGATCTTCTTACTATGCAACCCAAATTTTTCTAAACATTATCATTGATGTGTCTTTGTAATAAAACTGTAGAAGAATAAAAAGACCACTGGGTTAGTACGGCGAAACGAACAAAGCGACTTCAAAAGTCATACACTGGTTCAATGTAAATAATCTTTTTTGAATAAATAAAATACTGAGTGCATTAAATTTTCAATGCCTAATGTAAGGCAAGTAGAGACCAATGTACAACCTAATTGGAACAAGCCAGACCTTGTAGATAAAGTATCTTCACGCCCATATCCCCGAAGAGGTAGGCAGAGGTACAACCAAGGCACCCACGATTAGCCGAAGACACTAAGTCCCACAATGTGATAGGTGGCAAGCTTACCTTGTAGATGTGTTTAAAATTCACAGGAGATGACCCGCATATTGAAAAACTTGCAGTTAGACTAGTTTCGTCTTACTTACCTAGTTGTCCTTTTATTCTTCTACAGTTTTATTACAAGCAAAAAAGACGGATCAATGACAACATTTAGAAAAACTTGCGTTGCATAGAAGGAAGACCTAGAAACAACGAGATTATTCCGACTAGTCCGTGCGAAATAACATTGAAACTTTAACACATTCAATATTCGTTCAATATTCAAAAAAGGATAATTTACATTGAACCAGTGTACGACTTTTAAAATCGATTACTTCGTTTCGTCGTACTAACCCAGTTATCTTTATTTATTAATATTTATTCTTCTACAGCTTTATTATAAGCATATCAATGACAATATTTAGAAAACCTTGAATTACGTATTAGTACTAGTATGACGATCTGAAAACAATGAGATTATTCCGACTAATCCGTTCAAAACAACAAATCCTTGCAAATGGACACACAATTTATTCAAAGATTTACTTTGAAAGTGAAGACCCATCTGACGCATCTCCATTATCTAGTTTAGCAGATTAACGAAGTTCGCAAAAAATAACAAGATACCGAGTCCATTACGGATGTATGAGAGTGAGTATCTAATTAAAAGTAAATAAATCCTGTTCATTTATTCAACCTTGTCAAGCGTATTAAGTATTTTTCTGGATTTTCTGTTCCAAGTTTCAAATAAGCTTAAAAAGCACTGAACAAGCACATGGCTCTCTTGATGATACGAAACAGCTATGCTTATAGCTACCATAGATTACTGATGTAAGAAAAATGTATGTATGTTTGCCTGTGTATTACGATAAGGGCGGCCACATATGCCGATGGTATTATCTCGACCGCCTCGTTGGTTGAGTGGTAAGCGTACACGCCTAACTACATCGACTTACCGCAAAGCTCGGGTTCGATTTCCGACGGGGCAGCCATTTGTGTAATGAACATTTAAATGTCTGCATTTCTGGGTCTGGGTGTTTATTAAATTTATTCTTGTATTTATTTAAGTATTTCTGTGTATTAAAATCGTTGATTATTACCCACAACACAAGCATATTATTTGCTTACTTTGAGGTTAGATTCAATTTGTGTGAATTGTCCAGGGATATTTATTTATTTATCAATGCACTGCACTTTAAACCCTAGATACGTATAACTACACTGGTACAATAACCCAGTGTTTTACTGGAGTTTTATACAGCGGATAAAGGGCACTTTTGATAAACCGATCAATTTTAAGGCTTTTTTGTGCAAGTGTTAATATTTCAGCAAAACAATTAAATTTTAAATGAACAAACACTTGTATTATTTTACCTATCACTTATAATTTATTATTTTTAAAATAGCCTACCAGTTTTGCTTATGGCAGCATCATCAGGGCTAGAACTAAAACGTTTAAGAAACTGAAGACACTAGTAACATAAATTGATCTCTTTAAAAAAAATTAATTTAAGAAGTTTTATCGAATTCGTTCCACATTCTACTAAATTTGCAAACCTGTACTGTTTTTGACAGGTCACAAATTAACTTTAATGGAGTTTATGCTGAATTACTTAATAATTTGTTTATATCTTTTACTTTTTACTTTTTATGAGGAGTCCAATTTTTCTTGGAAAATCATTGAAGTGTACTCCCTGGTGCTTACCGGGCTATATACTTTTTTGGGGTAGGTTGTGTCTTAAGAGATAAGCAAATCATATACGTATAATAAATTATTTATATGGAAATAGATGTTTAAAGTAAAAATATTTGAAACAAGTTTAAAATATAAAAAAATACATTTTTTGACAATTAAGTTTAAAAAATCATAGTGTTTCTTCTAATTAGAGAAACAGATTCGGTAAACAATATTTTATTTTTTTTTCTCTTTAAAAGCTTTTATTTAACTTTCATATATGTAATTTGTTCGGGTGGAATCTTTGAACTCAATTTTGAAGCAGATATCTTCAACCGATTGAGCTAAAATTTTGAATACACGTTTAGTTTGGATCAAAAAGTTTGATAAAATACGTGACGTCATTCTAAATCCAATATGGCACTGTCTTCTTCTGTAAAACGTACGTCAAATGAAAAAGTTAACAACTGTTTATTATATTAGCTGCGCCCCGCGGTTTCACCCGCGTAAGTCCCAATCCCGCGGGAACTCCGGGATAAAAGTAGCCTATATGTTATTGTAGGTCTTCAGCTACCTACATACCAAATTTCATCGTAATCGGCTTTGTAGTTTTTGCGTGAAAGAGTAACAAACATCCATACATCCATACATCCATACATCCATACATACAAACTTTCGTACTAGGTAGAGAGTATCTAGTGCCAAACCTCACGGTCATGACAAATCTGCCCTGTTTTCTCCACATGCATTATCCTTTTCATACAAACACGGTGGTTTCGGAGACTCTTTACACCGCTTTTATCACCACTGAATATGAATACGAGGGTCAAACTGAAAGTTCTTAGAAAATAAAAAACTAAGCATTCTAGCAAGTTATTAGTTTTATTATAACTTTTCAAAATAGCGTCCATTTACCAATACATCGCTGCATTCGATGGAACCATTGAGAAAAGCACCTTGCCCACTCGGCCTTAGGGGTCTCTTCGACGGCGTTTTGAAAAGCAGCCACTGCTTCTTCGGCGTCCATAAAATGTTTTCCTCGAAGTTTTTCTTTTATTTTCGGGAATAAATAAAAATCGCAGGGTGCGAGGTCGGGGCGGGTGACCCAGTAATTCCACGTCTGAGGTCGCCAAATAGTCGATCGTTTGCC